>JAXIVH010000046.1:618338-650838 GCA_036785325.1 Urophycis tenuis | reverse complement strand
ATCAGTAAAACTCACCGCTCTGTACACAGGGCGTACTGTGTGCTGTTACGGCTGTACGCGCTCCCTCAGTGGAGATTCAGCTTTTCCTTTCCAGTGGACCTTATCCTCGGAGTGGCCATCTTTGTTCTAAACGCTAACCCAGCGAGTCTTTAGAACCAAGATGGCTGCCGGTGAAATAAGGCCCAGAGTTGCTTGATTTTGAACAAAAAAGAGTTAAACAGTTACATATAGCTTGATCATATTTTTGTATTTCAGCTATAACGATAGCTTACAGCTGCATTGTATTCAGTGTAAGGTTTGGTTGATGGTGCTAACAGTTTAACAAGGGCTTTGGCAACAACGCGGTAGCTCATTTATCTTTTAAACCGTTTTCAGTCGTCCAACTACCAACTGTAACTTCACCATGAACAACAACCGAGCAGTGCTTTGAACTTTGAACTGTGCTATGACACCCAAGTGTTGTCGATGTATGGCAGATGTGTATTGACTTAACTAGCTAACAGTCCTGGACAGACCTCTGATTGGCTTGTATTGGCTTTGAGAAAAACAGAATCACAATTATCATTACACTTACATTGAACAAAGCAAAACAGACACAATCATGATATGTATAAACATAATTAAAGTGTTTAACTCAAATGCAAAATATTTTGGCTGCTCACACACTCACGCACACACACAAACATAGATAGACACACACAGAGACCACACATACACGTTCACAGAAATGCACACACACACACACACACACACACACACCCTGTTGCTTTATGTTGTCATTGGGGGCAGTGTTGTGGCAGGGCGTGGGGGCCGTGGTGACATTTAACACTCCTCCAATGTCATCCTAAATTTACAGTGAAACGAGAAGCCCCACGTCCTTCTCATGTGAGGGCTGAGTAATACGCCTAGAATACACACACACACACACACACACACACACACACACACACACACACACACACTCACACACACGCACTGAGCACGCTCTGGTGCACACACACACACACACACACACACACACTGAGCAGGCTCTGGTGCACACACACACACCCACACACACACACACACACATACATACACACACACACTGAGCAGGCTCTGGTGCACGCACACACACACACACACACACACACACACACACACACACACACTGAGCAGGCTCTGGTGCACACACACACACATACATACAGACACACACTGAGCAGGCTCTGGTGCACGCACACACACACACACACACACACACACACACACACACACACACACACACACACACACACATGCACGCACAGACACACAAGCACTAACACACACTCACACACAGATACACACACACACACACACTCACGGACACACACAAGCACTGACATCCACACACAGACGCACATAACACACACATATACACACAACCACGCAAAACACCCACCCACACCCACAAATATTAACACAAAACACACACACACAGCTGGGCGGTGGGCGTGATGTGGGTCATGTGACACGGCAGTGCGGCGTGTGTCTGTCTGTCTGTCTGTCTGTCTGTGGGCCGGGCCGGGGGGCTGACTGGGCCGTGTCAGTGGACATGATGTGTGAGGGTCCAGGTGGACCGGCGCTGGAAGCTCTTAGAATGAACCCCGGCAGACACTGGATTGATGAGCAGCCATCGCCACGCGTCACATGACCCGCCACGGCAGTAGGAACGCACAGCTGGTCGATTATTTACCAGCAGTACAATAAGTACAATAGAGATGTTAATGATGGTCATTGGATAGTTTTTCTCAATGTATGTCTATAATATGTAAACCACTAGCAATTGTTAAAAAAAAAACGTATTATAATTATTATTTTATAATTATTTATTATTGTTATAAGTATTTCATATTTTACTTGGAAATTCCTAATAAAGTTATTCTCATCTCATCATAAATGGCAAGTGGAGGCCAATCCCAAAGGAGACAGGCTGCCACGTTCAGGCATCTGGCCCAGTGTCATGGAGCAGGCCTCATGAGATGGAGCTGAACGCTAAACCTTGTTACCAGCTAAAAGCCACCGCGTGTCAGATGACTCTGGTTTGCTCGCAATGCAATTTAGAGATGACCTGAGGCCTCTTTTGAAATTAATGAAATGTTTACAGAGACCCTAATGCGGTAAATGGTGGAAGAGCCCCTGGCTGCCATCACCATGGGTCAGGACACGGCGCCGGGCCCGGGTCCCACAGGACACGGCGCCGGGCCCGGGTCCCACTGAGCAGGCGCCGGGCCCCGGGTCCCACAGGACACGGCGCCGGGCCCGGGTCCCACTGAGCAGGCACCGGGCCCCGGGTCCCACAGGCGCTGGGCCCGGGTCCCACAGGAAACGGCGCTGGGCCCCGGGTCCCACTGAGCAGGCACCAGGCCCGGGTCCCACTGAGCAGGCGCCGGGCCCCGGGTCCCACAGGACACGGCGCCGGGCCCGGGTCCCACTGAGCAGGCACCGGGCCCCGGGTCCCACAGGCGCTGGGCCCGGGTCCCACTGAGCAGGCGCCGGGCCCGAGTCCCGCGGGACACGGCGCCGGGCCCGGGTCCCACTGAGCAGGCGCCGGGCCCGGGTCCCACTGAGCAGGCGCCGGGCCCCGGGTCCCACAGGACGGCGCCGGGCCCCGGGTCCCACTGAGCAGGCGGGTCACTGGAACCCTGTGACCCGGACTGCTGGCGTATCAGGGAGGTTAATAACAAGGAACAACAGTTTGGTTTCTCTGTGCTTTGGCCTAATTACGTTGGGAGTCCTACATCAGCCTGGCCTATGACAGGCCTGGTCCTACATCAGCCTGGCCCACGTCACAGTCTGAGCTGTACAAACTGTAGGAATGTAGAATGTAAGATGTGTTCTTATCAGCTGATAGTGAGTGATAATGGGTAACTGTTTATTCTTATATGACAGGTGACCCAAAGCTGCTGCTGGTCAGTTGCCAAATAGTCATGCATACCCCAATGTTGAAATTCCTCGACTCCTAACCGCTAATTCAATCTCAAATTCAAAGCATATTTTCATGACTTATTTCGCAAATCATCTTTGATTTGCTGACACAGCAGGTTGTGTTTGGCACACACACTGTGCGTGAGAAGCTGAACCGACTGGACAACTGTGTGCATGGTAAGTGGCATAACATCATAACATCATAACATCAGCCGCACAATCACAGGAAGATGACTCAAGCCACCCTGAATGAACACATGACATGATGGATGGACAAAAAAAAGTGAGCCTCCTTTACTATTTTAATTTAGAAATGATGAATTGCCCGCAGAACCGCTGCATGGCTTGAATCACAGATTTCCTTTTCTTTATTATTCATTGTTAATTGTTAGCCGTGGAGAGAGGGCTCTCTTAGTTTCTTCCTGCCCTCCGAGTTGACATTCCTGATGGGGGGAAAATCCAGAATTCCTAATGAAGTGCAAAACATTACATATGCAGGGAGACATTTTCAGATGGCTCCCAGCTACGGCCTGCCCCTATGAAGAAGCGCCAGGCGAGGGGGATCTGCACTCGCAACTCCATCACCCCCCGAAAGTGCACATAAAACCCTGGGATGACACGCAGTAGTGCAGAACTTAGAATGTGTGTAACTTCCTCAATATTATCCTTCACTGGCAGGCTTTGTCTCACATGTGTGTCCAGACCATGTACACAGACGGCCCAGCCAGTGCAGGAATGCCCGCTGCAGCTCAATAGATTGGCTTATACGGGGCAAATGTAATATGTGGTTTGTTCCAGACAATACCGGGGTTTCAGCGGTCCAGTGCCGCGCCCCGGGCTGGCCAGGAAGAGGAGCAACACTCCAGGAGAATGGGCTCTTTGTCAGGACCTTGCCAGAAGTCAGTAGGCCCCCTCGCGGGACTAAGAACCAGCGGGAACAAGCACCTCTCAAAAAAACAACAAGCCTGCTTTTTGGCGAGTGGCCTGTGAGCTGTAGCATGTAGCCTGTAAGCTAACTGTGAGCTGTAGCATGTAGCCTGTAAGCTAACTGTGAGCTGTAGCATGTAGCCTGTAAGCTAACTGCGAGCTGTAGCATGTAGCCTGTAAGCTAACTGTGAGCTGCAGCATGTAGCCTGTAAGCTAACTGTAGCTGTTTGCATCAGTGAATCAAGGCAGAGTCCGATATTGACATTGAATTTGTTTCTGAACCAAAACCGATTGACAGTGGACAGACGCGGAACAGTAGTGAGAACTGCTTCATCTCCTTCCCTCACCCAGAGAGGTTGTGTCGCACGAAGCAGAGCAGGGGTGAGAACCAAAGGTGTAACATCCACATGCTAATCTATATCATCATTACTATTTCATGTCCATTATCATTTATACCCCTGCAGATGAGAGCAGCCATTTGTCAAACCTGCACGGAGAGGAGGAGTAGAAGGTGCAGTCGCTGAAGTTTCTGCCGCATACAGACTGTGTCTCTCTACAGCAGATATGAACACATATTATACACCTAACGGTTAGCCCCTTTAGCATTAATCTGCTATACTGTATGTTCTTGTTAGAGACCCATGGAGCTAACGGTTAGAGCCTTAAGCAGTGATGTGCTGCACTGTATGTTAGCATTAGAGACCCATGGAGCTAACGGTTAGAGCCTTTAGCATCGATGTGCTGCACTGTATGTTAGCATTAGAGACCCATGGAGCTAACGGTTAGAGCCTTAAGCAGTGATGGGCTGCACTGTATGTTAGCATTAGAGACCCATGGAGCTAACGGTTAGAGCCTTAAGCAGTGATGGGCTGCACTGTATGTTAGCATTAGAGACCCATGGAGCTAACGGTTAGAGCCTTAAGCAGTGATGGGCTGCACTGTATGTTAGCATTAGAGACCCATGGAGCTAACGGTTAGAGCCTTTAGCATTGATGTGCTGCACTGTATGTTAGCATTAGAGACCCATGGAGCTAATGGTTAGAGCCTTAAGCAGTGATGGGCTGCACTGTATGTTAGCATTAGAGACCCATGGAGCTAACGGTTAGAGCCTTAAGCAGTGATGGGCTGCACTGTATGTTAGCATTAGAGACCCATGGAGCTAACGGTTAGAGCCTTTAGCATCGATGGGCTGCACTGTATGTTAGCATTAGAGACCCATGGAGCTAACGGTTAGAGCCTTAAGCAGTGATGGGCTGCACTGTATGTTAGCATTAGAGACCCATGGAGCTAACGGTTAGAGCCTTAAGCAGTGATGGGCTGCACTGTATGTTAGCATTAGAGACCCATGGAGCTAACGGTTAGAGCCTTTAGCATCGATGGGCTGCACTGTATGTTAGCATTAGAGACCCATGGAGCTAACGGTTAGAGCCTTTAGCATCGATGGGCTGCACTGTATGTTAGCATTAGAGACCCATTGAGCTAACGGTTAGAGCCTTTAGCATCGATGGGCTGCACTGTATGTTAGCATTAGAGACCCATGGAGCTAACGGTTAGAGCCTTTAGCATCGATGGGCTGTACCACATGCTACCATCAGAGGTTAGTGAGACGCTTTATCCTCTCAAAGACAGTCTCAGTGTTGGCGGAGGACATGGGCTTGCAGTGACACTGCAGCCACCCACCACAGAAGGCCGGCTGCTGATGCCCACACTGAGTGACCAATGCATTTCATGCATTTGAGCACATTAAGCTCTTTGTAAACATTTGATAAGAGTCAAAGAAGGCATGCAGTTGTTCTTACTGGGTTTTGGTCTCCACTAACACGAGTCATTTGACAGGAATTCCTCTAATTTGTAGAATAGATTGTTTTCATGCAGAATTCTAACATGATAATTGAATTGGCTGTTCTGTGCTCCGTCACATGGTTACCACACCATTAGCCATTTAAGTTGGCCCTTTGGTTCAATGGCTCGAAGTGAAAGATTACAAGCCAAAGGAAATGACCGCCAAATCCTTATTTGCCACCACACTTTGATGATTTGAATACTCTGGGGAATCGTTCAAACGACCAAGCTTCCCAACTTGCGAGGTCCCACTAAAGCCTGGCTTACAGCAGGTCCTTCCTCCAAGACACAAGACCACGATTAGATATTAGTTACCTTCATCTATACTATATATACTGTCTTTGATATATACTATACTATTTAGCTATTAGCTTTATGGGTTGAAATTGAAATATTCGATTGAATATTGTTTTTGCGTTGTCATGGAGATCTTGTCAATAGTTGTATTTGACTATTGTTTTTAGTTTGATTTGTGTAGTGCATTGATTCTGAGGTGTTATAAGGCCGAGGTGTCTCATTATTGACAAATAATGCACACCCTAGGAGTGCTATTGACCAATCAGGATCAAGTGTTCAACAATGCTGTGCTCTAATTACACCTTGTACAACATGTGCCCTGCTGAGGAGCCCACACATGTCAGACATCAGCTTCCCTGGTTGATCCCAAGCGAGGGGGTTGTGGGTGAGAGCTCTGAGGGGGTTGTGGGTGAGAGCTCTGAGGGGGTTGTGGGTGAGAGCTCTGAGGGGGTTGTGGGTGAGAGCTCTGAGGGGGTTGTGGGTGAGAGCTCTGAGGGGGTTGTGGGTGAGAGCTCTGAGGGGGTTGTGGGTGAGAGCTCTGAGGGGGTTGTGGGTGAGAGCTCTGACCTGTGAGGACCCTTGTGAGTGACAGAGAATAAATACGCCAATGCATTGGTGAACTTCAGGTTCAACGCATGTATTCAGCATGGAATTACAATGTGATGTGTGAGAAATGTATCTTTGGCTGAACAGCCGCTAAATATACAGGATACACATGTGATTGATAGAGATGCACTGGCCAATAGGCAAAACATTCAGCTCCTGTTGTTTTTCCCAAATTATCATGTGGTAATTCATGACAATCAGATGACGTCCATGGACATTTTAACTCATATTTATGCTCAAAATAAATCCATTACGTGATCAGCATCTTCATGGAATCAAAGAAGGGGCGGGGGGGGGAAACGATGTACAAATCACACATAGACACACACCCGTACACACACACACACTGACACATACGCACACACACACACACACACACACGCACACACACGCACACACTGACACACACACACACACACACACACGCACACACACACACGCACGCACACACACACACACACACACACACGCACACACACGCACACACTGACACACACACACACACACACACACACACACACACACACACGCACGCACACACACACACACACACACACACACACACACACACGCACACACTGACACACACACAGACACACACACACACACACACACACACACGCACACTCGTACACGCACATGCACACACATGCACACACACACACACTGACACACAGGCACACACATGCACACACACACGCGCACACACACGCACACACACACACACACACACCCTTGTGCCCCATGCGTGCGCACGCCTCTCCCCGGCCTTGTTACTTATCAGGGTGTCATCCCGATGATAATGTCTTGGGCTGTGGGCGTGCGGGAGAAATCAATCTGAGGTTACCAATTACCACACGTCAATACCTTGAGAGGGGAGATCCACAGTGAATTAACCACGGCCCACTATTGTCCCCCTAACCACTGGGAGATAAAGCACTGGGAGCAGTGTGTTTCATCTCCTTCATCTGCCCCTATCTCTCGTCTCTCACCCCCCACGCCCTCTCTCTCTCAATAACACACACTGAACCCCAGCAGACACCTCCCCCGCCTGCCCGTTCCCCCCACAGCCCTGTACAGACACACACACAAAGACCATCATACACATTTATACCCTCCACACACACACACACACACATTCTCATGCACGCACACACACAGACACACAGGCACACAAACTACACCACACCAAGATTCAACATACACACATATAAATATACAATATTTATATAACATAGTGGCTTTTCCTCCATTAATGTTATTATAATGTAACATTATATAATGTAATAATGTTGTTCATGTTAATATGTTGATGTTAACATGAATAACATTATTACGTTATATAATGTAATAATGTTGTTCATGTTAATATGTTGATGTTAACATGAATAACATTATTACATTATATAATGTAATAATGTTATTCATGTTAATATGTTGATGTTAGCCTGTGTGACCAGTGGAGCTCTCTGGTGTCGTCACCTTTACCCCTCAAGGTGGTGGTGGTGGTGGTCATAGAGGTGGTGGTGAGGGTGGTGTTCATAGAGGTGGTGGTGGTGGTGGTGGTGGTCATAGAGGTGGTGGTGGTGGTGGTCATAGAGGTGGTGGTGAGGGTGGTGTTCATAGAGGTGGTGGTGGTGGTGGTGTTCATAGAGGTGGTGGTGGTGGTGGTGGTGGTGTTCATAGAGGTGGTGGTGGTGGTGGTGGTGGTGGTCATAGAGGTGGTGGTGGTGGTGGTGGTGTTCATAGAGGTGGTGGTGGTGGTGTTCATAGAGGTGGTGGTGAGGGTGGTGTTCATAGAGGTGGTGGTGAGGGTGGTGTTCATAGAGGTGGTGGTGGTGGTGGTCATAGAGGTGGTGGTGGTGGTGGTCATAGAGGTGGTGGTGGTGGTGGTGTTCATAGAGGTGGTGGTGAGGGTGGTGTTCATAGAGGTGGTGGTGAGGGTGGTGTTCATAGAGGTGGTGGTGGTGGTGGTGCTGTTCATAGAGGTGGTGGTGGTGTTCATAGAGGTGGTGGTGGTGGTGCTGTTCATAGAGGTGGTGGTGGTGGTGTTCATAGAGGTGGTGGTGAGGGTGGTGTTCATAGAGGTGGTGGTGAGGGTGGTGGTCATAGAGGTGGTGGTGAGGGTGGTGGTCATAGAGGTGGTGGTGAGGGTGGTGTTCATAGAGGTGAGGGTGGTGGTGGTGGTCATAGAGGTGGTGGTGGTGGTGGTGGTGGTCATAGAGGTGGTGGTGGTGGTGTTCAGAGAGGTGGTGGTGAGGGTGGTGGTCATAGAGGTGGTGGTGGTGGTGTTGGTGGTCATAGAGGGGGTGGTGAGGGTGGTGGTCATAGAGGTGGTGGCGGTGGTGGTGGTGGTCATAGAGGTGGTGGTGGTGGTGGTGGTGGTCATAGAGGTGGTGGTGATGGTGTTCATAGAGGTGGTGGTGAGGGTGGTGGTCATAGAGGTGGTGGTGGTGGTGGTGGTGGTCATAGAGGTGGTGGTGGTGGTGGTCATAGAGGTGGTGGTGGTGGTTGTGGTGGTGGTCATAGAGGTGGTGGTGGTGGTGGTGGTGGTGGTGGTGGTGGTGGTCATAGAGGTGGTGGTGGTGGTGGTCATAGAGGTGGTGGTGGTGGTGGTGTTCATAGAGGTGGTGGTGAGGGTGGTGGTCATAGAGGTGGTGATGGTGGTGGTGGTGGTGGTCATAGAGGTGGTGCTGGTGGTGGTCATAGAGGTGGTGGTGGTGGTGATCATAGAGGTGGTGGTGAGGGTGGTGGTCATAGAGGTGGTGGTGGTGGTGGTGGTGGTCATAGAGGTGGTGGTGGTGGTGGTGGTGGTGGTCATAGAGGTGGTGGTGGTGGTGGTGGTCATAGAGGTGCTGGTGAGGGTGGTGGTCATAGAGGTGGTGGTGGTGGTGGTCATAGAGGTGGTGGTGGTGGTGGTGGTCATAGAGGTGGTGGTGGTGGTGGTCATAGAGGTGGTGGTGGTGGTGGTGGTCATAGAGGTGGTGGTGATGGTGGTGGTCATAGAGGTGGTGGTGGTGGTGGTCATAGATGTGGTGGTGGTGGTCATAGAGGTGGTGGTGGTGGTGGTGGTGGTGGTGGTCATAGAGGTGGTGGTGAGGGTGGTGGTCATAGAGGTGGTGGTGGTCATAGAGGTGGTGGTGGTGGTGGTGGTGGTCATAGAGGTGGTGGTGAGGGTGGTGGTCATAGAGGTGGTGGTGGTCATAGAGGTGGTGGTGGTGGTTGTGGTGGTGGTGGTCATAGAGGTGGTGGTGGTGTTCATAGAGGTGGTGGTGAGGGTGGTGGTCATAGAGGTGGTGGTGGTGTTGGTGGTGGTGGTCATAGAGGTGGTGCTGGTGGTGGTCATAGAGGTGGTGGTGGTGGTGATCATAGAGGTGGTGGTGAGGGTGGTGGTCATAGAGGTGGTGGTGGTCATAGAGGTGGTGGTGGTGGTGGTGGTCATAGAGGTGGTGGTGGTGGTCATAGAGGCGGTGGTGAGGGTGGTGGTCATAGAGGTGGTGGTGGTCATAGAGGTGGTGGTGGTGGTGGTCATAGAGGTGGTGGTGGTGGTCATAGAGGTGGTGGTGGTGGTGGTCATAGAGGTGGTGGTGGTGGTGGTCATAGAGGTGGTGGTGGTGGTGGTGGTCATAGAGGTGGTGGTGGTGGTGGTGGTGGTCATAGAGGTGGTGGTGGTGGTGGTGGTCATAGAGGTGGTGGTGGTGGTGGTCATAGAGGTGGTGGTGGTGGTGGTCATAGAGGTGGTGGTGGTGGTGGTGGTCATAGAGGTGGTGGTGGTTGTGGTCATAGAGGTGGTGGTGAGGGTGGTGGTCATAGAGGTGGTGGTGGTGGTGATGGTGGTGGTGGTGGTGATGATGGTGGGTGTAGAGGTGGTGGTGGTGGTGGTGATGGTAGTGGTGCTGGTGGTGATGGTGGGTGTAGAGGTGGTGATGATGGTGATGATTGTGGTGGTGGTGATGGTTGGGGTGGTCGGTGTAGAGGTGGTGGTTGTAGTGGTGGTGGTGGTGATGATGGTGGTGGTGGTGATGGTGGGGGTGGTGGGTGTAGAGGTGGTGATGGTGCAAGGGGTGGAACATATTATTGGTGTGTCTTTCCATTGGTTGGGCTGCTGTGAATATGGCAGAGGTCAGGGTTCAGAGACGATCCCCCACACATGACAGTAAATGGACCCCTTTCACTGCGTTTCCAAAAAACATTTTTTTGGGAACATGTAATGAGGTTGGTGATTGTACTGGAAGTCCTACATTTAGCCTCTTATATAAATCGGTTGCATAAAAAGGCAATAGATTAGCATTTAAACTTCAACAATAGTCAACAGTCAGGGTGACAGTGACAGAAGGCCTTACACACTGATTAACATGCCAAAGAAGGAGCGAACTTTATATCCAGACGCTGAAGACACTGTGTGAACATTGTGGTGCCTTCAAACCCTATTTAAAAGAAACAGCCGCCTCCTCCTCTTGGCATTCATAGCAGCTTTGAGTCATATCCAGGCAACAAGGCTGCTGTCAACAGCCTGCTTAAGATCTGACTGCTGGTGGACAAGCACCAAGTTCCCCAGCAAATAAAGAAAGGCACAGAGCACAAATATGTGATGAAGCCTCTGGTGTATATGCATGTGTGTGTGTGTGTGTGTGTGTGTGTGTGTGTGCGTGCGTGCGTGCGGGTGTGCGTGTGTGCGTGTCTGTGTGAGTGTGTGTGTGTGCGTGCGTGCGTGTGTCTGTGTGAGTGTGTGTGTGTGTGTGTGTGTGTCTGTGTGCGTGCGTGCGTGAGTGCATGTGTGCGTGTATGTGCGTGCGTGCGTGCGTGCGTGTGTGCGTGTGTGCGTGTGTGTGTGTGTCTGTGTGATTGTGTGTGTGTGTGTGTGTGTGTGTGTGTGTGTGTGTGTGTCTGTGTGTGTGTCTGTGTGTGTGTCTGTGTGTGTCTGTGTGTGTGTGTGTGTGTGTGTGTGTGTGTGTGTGTGTGTGTGTGTGTGTGTGTGTGTGCATGAGAGAGTGAGGCGTGAGATCCCTCCATTGTGTGCCAACAAGTCCTGGCCTGGGTGTCCTTTCTGCAACAAAAAAAAAGTATAATAAAATCAAAATAAAAAGGGAAATGGAATGAAAGCCACTTCCTGTGTGGCAGCGCCGAGCCCGCCTCCGGAGTGGCTCATTATTGCATGCGAGGGGAGACTTGTGATCTTTTTAATTATTCTGCACTTCATTTCTATCCCACCATTCAAAACGCAACATGAGAATTGATTGCCTTGAAGATCCATCTTTATAATCTCCCTCCCCTCCCCCCTCGGGCCCATAAATTATCCCACTTTGAGGAGGGCGGCCGAGGCACGCGGGCACCAGCGGAAACCCTTTCAGAGCGGCGCGGAGCGACACGACCGGAGCGTTCGGGGCCTGATTGAATGGACTGCTCTTTGGGCGCTGAAAGGGGCGGGGGGAGCGGCGGTGGCGGGAGGGTGTTCGGGTGGGTGGTGGGGGGGAAAAAAGTACACTTGTTATCTTGTGAACCCTCAAACATGTAAGATAGAAATCCCTTGAATGTCAGCGACAGAAATGGAATTAACAAGAGGTCTTTTTATTGTCTCGGAAGGTCATTAGGCTGCCAATCGGTGGTAATTATGGAAATGATCTCGCCGGCTCTGCGGAATGTTTTCCCGTTTCCATAAGGACTCGAGATCGTTCAATCAGGCTCTCTCGTGGGAAAGTTCAGCCATAACTGCAAGTGTACCAGCAAAATCACATTAAGCAAAGAGATTTCATTAGTATTTATAGCCCCGAGGCATTTGTAAAAGTACGGAGTGGCGAAGTTATGTGAGACTGAGAAGGGGAGAATTATTGGTTAATGACAAAGGCCATACCTAGAAGACACATGGGTAATGAATAGGAGCCATTGATTGCATCTTTAAACAGGATTCTTGAGGGGATGTAAAATATTGATGATCTTATCCCTGACTTTGGATGGCGAGATGTGTTAAGCTGTTTGGGTGTTAACTTTATTGGGAGGAAATGTTTTATCTTGCAGGTATGTGTAAATAAACGGGATATTATGACTTTCAAAAACGGGACACAATACTGGAGAGGGGATTGGCAATAAAATCTATCACCTTTGCAACATATTTGTGCAATTTAAATATATAAGCTACACGTTTATGCAAATTAGTGAGTCGTTTTTTTCATAATTTTAGAAGTCACTAATTGTGTCATATTTATCTTTATATTAATTTTACATTAGGTCTCTATCTGTCAAGACATTTTTTTGATTTTTTTTCTCAAATTCATTCTGCATTGAATTATAGCACCTTATTTGAATCAAGCCCTTATAATCCACTTAACCTCGTAGTAATTGACAGTTTAAAGGTCCACTTCTTAATTTAAAGAGACATCACCAGAGACAGAGCAACCACTGCGATCTAGCCCCGATTTCCAGTCTCTCGTGTGCGATCCGGCTGAGGAATATGCAATTTTTCATGGTGATATACAGACAACGTAAAATGTGAAGAAATTCAGGAATCGAATTCCGACAGAATTACTTTTTTTTCCACTATGTGCTTAAAAAAACGGTGACTACAAGTAGGCTATATTCATATGATAAATATCGGGTTTTTATCTTCTTTAAAACATTCTTCCCAATATGAATGCCTTGCAATAGTAGGCTCATTCTAATATAGCCTATATATTTTTTATTAAAATAAAAAGATATGTTAGGGAAAAAAAAACTCGCAATTGTTTAATTAGGTTCGACGAGAGGTAAAGTGTCTCTTCAAAGAAGCTGACACATTATGGGATGGGAAGATGATGTGCATGGAAGCGTCGGCCTATATAGGCAATTTGCGCTGATGCTACAGATATGTATGCATCAATAGGTAGAGCGAGATTGAGTTCAGAGGTGACTGCAGGTGTCACGCTTAAACACGTCATTCTGTTCTCTGAATTACAAGAAGAGTCTTAGATGGACATGAAGACGTGAAGGCGTTTGGGGATGGGCAATTTTTTGTCCAAACGATGAACTGAAATGTAAATACAATATTCAATTTCTTGCTTTTACATTATTATTATTATTATTATTATTATTAGTATTATTATTATTATTATTATTATTAGTATTATTATTATTGTTGTTGTTGTTGTTGTTGTGAAGGGGCTTTAATGCATGTAGCCTATTGATGTAATATTGTCTCGCTTGTTTCCTTATTTTTGTTTGATTGCAATATTTTGCAGGCTAACGTGTTTTTGTCCTCTTCTAAAACGCCTGTCTAGAAATGGCGTTAAGAATCTTGATCTTAATTTGTTCTGTCAACAACCTAAAACAGTATCCCCAAATAGCGTCCATTTCCTTGTGCTAATGCACACCTTTCAGGCCTCATCTCAATGACAACAAAACAGAAATGGAGAAACGTATACACATACTTACACATACACACACATACTTAACAAGACTCATTGGTAGTCCGGCCACATTTAGCTGCCAACGTGCACTCCGGACCGCAGGTTCACACAGCGCAGATAGACGCGCAGCCTGCGGACAGACGCTTGTCTTGAGGTCAGGGATTCCAAAAAACGTGTCCAATTCCTTCAGTAGGCTAAGCTATTTTACCTGGGAAACAAGCAAAAGTGAACGGCGTTATTACGCGGACTTGTTTGAGCATATGTGTGGGTTTAGGGTAACCTATAGGCAGGCCTATGCCAAATATATCAAATAAATATCCCAAATACAGGCTCGGCAATCAGGTTATGTTATAGCGTATCGTGTTTTTAAAAAGATGTATGCATGCAAATCAAATAACGAGCCACATAACGAAACTTCAGAGGGACGTGATTCTGTATTTGTTTAATTTATATATTGATTATGAGCGAAACAGCAGGAAGCAATTGGATGGTTGTGTTGGGTCATTTTCTTCAGCTGCAAGCCTCAGAGGAATGAAAATAGCAACTTTTAATGTTTCTATGAAAGATATGCAATTACAAACACTTATTAAGACGATACAATTAGGCCTATCTTTTGGTTAAAGGCACTCCTCACGGATGAAAATTATTATTATTATTATTATTATGATTATTATTATTATGATTATTATTATTATTATTATTATTATTATTATTATTATTAATATTATTATTATTATTATTAAAAAGGTATAAAAGTGTTTTTTCAACTTGTACATATAGATACATATTGGCCAATATCTAGATGATCAATAAACTCTGTGTAGTATCTTGAGCACCCGCGACTATACAATACATGTTTTTATTTCATGTGGGCCCAACAATACTCATAGGAACGCACACACACACACACACACACACACACACACACACACACACACACACACACACACACACACACACACACACACACACGCGAACACGCGCACGCGCACGCTGACAACGTGTCCGCACGCACGAGAGAACACACGTAACCTATACAGACGCGCGACGCGCGTGCTTCTCCTGTTTTGGCCACTTGCATTGTTGAGACGGGATGGGGAGAGCTGGCTCCTGGAAGCAGACAACAGAGGACAGTTAAAAACGAGCTGCATCATATTGTTTGACAGAATCTCAGAGGCTCAGAGAGTAGATTCTACAAGCCGGCTGAAAATGGCGATTTCCAAATCGAACAGAAATAAAGGAGGGAAGATGTTCAACATGTGCCCTGCGGACAGATGCAACCTCGGCACAATCAAGAAAGAACATTTTGTGTCAAACTAAAATGTCAAATAAAAGAAAATATTTCAATGAAGTCGTTAAACTTGTTTTGGACAGACTGTTTCCCAAAATTCAGTTTTCCTAATGGACGAACATTATCAAGAGAATGTCTCCTTTTTATTAAATCTGACATCCTGATTATTTGGCTGCGGATGTAAAATAATTATCATAATAGCCATAATTAAAAGCGCGCTAACAATGCCATTCATTTGTCATAGAGTTGCACTACTGGCTGCCCACAAATGCCCCCCTCGCGGCATTCATTTAATTAGCTGCGTTTCGAAAATATGTTTAAAAAAATATAATAATAAAAAAAATCTAAAATATATCTACAAATATATATAACCATACATATATTATAATATGATATATCATACATACTTTTTCAAGGATTTGAACGTATAGGCCTACATACACCATGCCTTTCTTCTGTACATCTCTAATTGTAACCTATAATAAAGACATATCATATTCATATTCATTCATATGCACCGACACATCATAGGCTGCTCACTTTGTCACGCTGCAAAATGTGATTTTTTTTTTTTTTTTTTTTTTTTTTTTTTTTTGTATATTCACACATATTTCTATACGAAACAATTTTATGTTTTAGGTTAGAAAGGGGTTTGGGGATGAGTTACCGTCCTTAAAATGATGGAATAAATAAAATCCCAACTCTAACCATAGAGAAGTGGGCCTATAGGCCCAACACAGGCAGGCCGAACCTCGCGGAGTTCTCCTTGTGTTCTGGATGCACGTCTGGGCTGAGCAGCAGCAGCAGCCTCCACTGTTCAGCTGCACCGGCTTGGACCAGCGGGCTTGGACCAGCGGGCTTGGACCAGCGGGCTTGGACCAGCGGGCTGGTAGCAGCGGGCTGGTAGCAGCGGGCTGGTAGCACTGGCTCGAGCTACCAGTGCTATTAATATTAATATTATTATTACTATAGTCTCATTTGGTATTTCGGTCACAAATAAAACTGCTTGTTACATGCTATCAGGTTAGACCAAAAGTCTCGATTTTCGCAACCGCCATTTACTATTATTATTATTGTGTTAGGCCTACATCTTTGTTAAGTCTTTAGCTCCACGACCTAGATTAAAAATGCGATATTTGGTTCGGGTGATGTTTGTTTCGTGACCTTTCTCCTGCATTGTGTGCGCTGCGTCTGTTGTTGTCGCGATGCAGCGTGTCCCCCTAACGGCCTCGCGTCGTACTGAGACACTTTATTATTCTGAAAGGTTTTGTAGGCCCTAAGCCGGATACTTGTGTGCTCACACGTCCATCTCATTAACAAACCGCGGAGGTATAAGAGGGGGGATTTATGAGGCTTCGAAAGAGCCCAGTAAGGACTGGGTTTTGGGTTTGGTGTGTGTGTGTGTGTGTGTGTGTGTGTGTGTGTGTGTGTGTGTGTGTGTGTGTGTGTGCGCGCGCGCGCGTGTGCGTGCGTGCGTGCGTGCGTGCGTGCGTGCGTGTGTGTGTGTGTGTGTGTGTGTGTGTGTGTGTCTGTGTGTGTGTGTGTACTTATATCAGCCGTTATGCCTTTCACACACGACACTGCAACTCTTGAGATGTTTGAAAGCATGTGGACCCTGGTTGCACCTGTCTTCATAGCGCCCCCCCACTTCGGTGCACGAGATATGTGCACAGAACGGGCTTAAAATGGAGTGGATCCGTTTGTTATAAACGTCATCAGAAAACCCGTGTTCCCCTTATGTCTTTCATTCGATGAACGCAGGATTGCCATCTCGAAGTTAGCGAGGCCGAGCGTAGTAGCAAACAGACGTGTTGTACTTTGAGTTTGGGCAGGTATTCATGATAATAGGGTTAGGGTTGTAGTGGCCGTCTGATGAATGGGACGACTGTTCTGGAGGCGCAGGATCCTCACTCAGAAGGTAGCGGTGGAGACGTTAGAGAATCCATTCAGATAGGTCGCGTGGGCATGTTTTTTTATTTTCAATTCAGTTTAAAAAGCCGAACGTCCAACACAGAACAACAGTGTTCTTAAGATGATCAAAGGACGAGCATAACAAATGCTCGCATATTCGTTCAGATATAATTAGCCTTTAGCGCTCCCAACAACTGAAGCGAAAGCCCTCAATAATTAAATATCCAAATCAATAAAAAAAAACTAGGAAAAAAAAACTTTAAAAAAAAACATTATCGCAATCAAGTAAGCACTCAATAATAAGATAGTCCTACGGATATAATAATTATTACATTATTACAACAATAATGCAATTATTAGCCTACTTAAAGAATAATTGCGAACAACAACAGTATGCCTACAGTGCTAGTGATATACCGAATATTAGAATTGCAAAAATATTATTATATTTTGATATTATTCATTATAATTATTAATGATAAGAGTTAATAATTATCACTCAATTTGTTGCTATTATTCGTAGTAGTAGTATTGTTCATATTATGATTATGATTATTATTGATTTATTATTGGTATTATTATGAAATAATAGGACAACGTGGGTTTATAAATGCCGAACAAATGACGCCTAATTTATCAAAGCGTAATAAATGAAGGGTAGAAAACGCAAAAAAAAAAAGTGGGAATATGTTGTTAAAAGAGACACGAGGACGGTAGAAGTGTCAAAAGAAAGACACTCATTTGAAAATCAATTAACGAAATTGACTAAATGATTAAATGATGATTAAATATATGATCTCACATAGGCTATAATTAGATAAGAAATGAGTTCCAACATACTTCTTAATACACACATATTGTGTCCTATTAATTATTATAGACTAGGGGCTATTTCAACTGAAAGAGTTGGGTTATATTACGAAATATGTATGCTAAACGAAAATACGGAGAACATTGTTATTGTTATCAACCTTGTCAAATTGTGGAGTGAGAACATTTTCTCACGCGACACAGGAAACGTTTTCATAGTCCTGAATGACGGTCGACATCCCTTAAGGAGCATGGCTCACGCTGGTGAATGAATGGTCTGTTAACATTGACTCCATGCCGCATTTCCTACTTTTTCAAATGCTAAAACATGCAATGATCGCGGTCGTTAACACCTCTTGCAAATTCCTTAAGAAAGTCTTTATTCCTTCCATTGTTCCAGCTCAAATATTCTCCTCAGCATTGGCTAATCCTGCACGAACGAATAGACTGGGTTCATTCTGCAGTTAACGTTTTCAATTCCTAAACCCGTCGACTTAAAAAATAAAATAAAGCCATGGACATATTTTACACTGTATAAAGGAATACACAAAAAGCTGCACGAGCGTCAATTAAACTTTCGATTGTAAAATTAAAGCGAAATGTTTGCAAGCGAAAAAACGAAATAAATATTTTGCACGTGACAAGCAAAACAACATATTACACACAAAAGACCATGAAACAACTGAGAAACGTGGATTTAATTGAACTTAGCTGTCGTCGTTTTCATTCGGTCGCTTTTAGAACACGTTTGTACAAGCAAAGTTAAGATTTGGGTTTTTAATGCGCATTAGATCTTTCAATCATACAAGCCAATTTTCTCTGCCCCCCTCTCCGCCCCTCCTCCTCTTCCTCCTCCTCCTCCGTCGTTAAATGGTCTATGACGGACGAACATGGGCAGGAATCAGCGTGCAGCATTGCTGTTGTCCTATTGTTGACAAATCCGTGAAACAACTTCAGTTTGCATGCTTTAACGGGAGGGGGCCGTCTGACGTCAGCCAATCACGTGGCCTGGACTGATAGTATATCTTATAGTGGGGAAAAGTAATCTATCAGACAGTCCTTTAAAAGCTTTAAAAGCGCGTGTCATCTTGACTCCGCACTCAAAAAACGCAACTCCTCGGGAAATATACAGACTTGAGAGGGAACATCGGAGCGCGAAGTCGCGAGCGGCACCAAGTGAAGAAGAACACGCCAAAAAGAGAGAGACAAGACCACTTGAAGCGCACCGAACTGGGTGGAGATATTTTCAGAAGTTGAAGTTTCTAGTGACTGGCTTGGCTTGGCACACCGCTCTGACCTGCATTTAGATTTTGCGCGACATCCGATCTCTTGACGGGGCGAACCATAATCTCTACCAGAGTCCTGCGCGCCCACCACCACCACCACCACCACCTCCACTCACCCACCATCACACCCAGGTCGGTCACTTTGTTTTGGAGCTTCGGTTTAAACATTAGTAAGCTGTGAGATGACACTGTCTGGCGGCAGCGACAGAGCCAGCGACATGTCCGGCCAGACCGTTCTTTCCGCCGAGGACGTAGACATCGATGTGGTGGGCGAAGGGGACGACGAGGGCACGGAGCGCGTGGACAGTGACTGCGACAGCTCGGGTGACGGCATCATGCGCGACCTCCGAGGTGGAGCCGGAGACGACGAAGAGGTAGACGAGGAGATCGAGGTGGAGAAGGAGGAGGAGATGCGCTCCGGCGGCGGTAGTCCGTGCTGCGAGAGCTCCGGCGAGGGAGAGACGGGCACCGTGAAGGGAGAGGGCACCGACCAGAACGGAGCCTCGGGAGGCGCCACACAGAAGCCCAAAAACAGCCTGGTGAAGCCTCCGTACTCCTACATCGCTCTCATCACCATGGCGATCCTCCAGAGCCCGCAGAAGAAACTCACCCTCAGCGGCATCTGTGAGTTTATCAGCAACCGCTTCCCTTACTACCGGGAGAAGTTTCCCGCATGGCAGAACTCCATTCGTCACAACTTATCGCTCAACGACTGTTTCGTCAAAATCCCCCGTGAGCCCGGGAACCCTGGAAAGGGCAATTACTGGACCCTGGACCCGCAGTCGGAAGACATGTTCGACAACGGCAGCTTCCTCCGGAGAAGGAAAAGGTTCAAGAGACACCAGCCAGACATACTAAGGGACCAGACGGCGCTCATGATGCAAAGTTTTGGGGCGTACAGTATCGGCAACCCATATGGGCGGCACTACGGAATTCACCCCGCTTATTCACACCACGCCGCCCTACAGTACCCCTACATGCCCCCGGTCGGCCCCATGCTCCCACCGACCGTGCCGCTGCTGCCCTCCGCGGAGCTCAACAGGAAGGCGTTTAACTCGCAGCTCAGCCCGAGTCTCCAACTGCAGCTCAACAGCCTGAGCACGGCGTCCATGATTAAATCGGAGCCGACGAGCAGACCCTCCTTCAGCATAGAGAACATAATCGGCGTTTCCAGCACTTCGTCGTCGAGCGCGGCACAGACTTTTCTGCGACCCCCGGTCACCGTTCAGTCGGCTCTGCTGAGCGCACAGTCTCTGTCGCTCACGCGGTCCGCTGCCATGGCGCCGATCCTCAGCGTGCCGTCGAATCTCCTCTCGGGACAGTTTTTACCTTCAGCCGCGGCGGTGTCCAAATGGCCTTCTCAGTGACTTTAAATTACACTCTTTATTTTTTTACACAGACTTCAGCATTGTTTTGGGGGACGAAACACTAATGAACAAGGCAGCACTGGACTTTATAGCCACGCAAATACTTAAAAAGACAAAGAAAAAAGGAAATATTTATGTACAGGTAATATTTGTAAATATTTGTAAAGCAAAAAAAGGATTTTACATGTGGGTATTTTATCTGTTTGAAATGCACCATCCGTTAGATGGGCGTTACGTGATAACAATTGTTTAGGTTTTTTGTATCGGGGCAAATTATAATTGGACTAAATAATCAAGTTGTGCTTCCTTTAAGAAATTGAACGAGCTGAACAGCAGACTGTTTTTAAAAAACAAATGTAGCGTTATTATATGTAGCTATACTGTGTTGTAAATCTGATTCATTTGTAAATAAATCTAAGAGAATTGACATCTATTTTCACTACTGACGTTCTCAAATCCTTGCAGTTACATGTATTTTAATTTAGAAAACCAGAGAAGAATACAATCATAGTATATTGTACGCCTACGTGTTGTCATTATAACATTGTTGATTATGTTTAAAAGTGTCATGAACAGGCTGAACAAAAATCCTTCCAATCCTTCCAAAATCCATTTAGGCCTACGTGGTACTTAAATTTTCGTTTCAACCCAGGCCTATATCAACACATTTAATAAATGAGTCTTACTACTACATTATTTTTGCCAGTAATTATTATAATAATATGAACACACGTAATACAATTGTATTATTATTATTATTATTATTATTATTATTATTATTATTATTATTATTATTATTATTGTTATTATTATTATTATTATTATTATTATTATTATTATTATTATTATATTGTAGAATCCAAGCATACGCTATTTATATTTTGAAGGTCTCTATTTTTCTTATCGGCTGAGAAGTAGATGTCAATCAAAACATTTAAGCCTCAAAGAACAAATAACGAACACATAACAAAACATATGTTGTATTCATTATGTTATTTTATTGTATTCTTTTTTGGGGGCGGCGTGGGGGGGAACAAGACCAAACTAACAGAAGGCTCAGGGCGTCTCGTATTACAAGACTCGGGCTCCCAGGCTATTATGAAAGTAACAGTTAGTTTCGCAGTTGTGTCTGCCTAATCACTTTTACACAAACAGCAAATGGTGATCAGGGGCGCGCTCTATATTTATCTGATACCCATGGGAACAGAAAAGGGCTCTCTCTCTCTCTCTCTCTCTCTCTCTCTCTCTCTCTCTCTCTCTCTCTCTCTCTCTCTCTCTCTCTCTCTCTCTCTCTCTCTCTCTCTCTCTCTCTCTCTCTCTCTCTCTCTCTCTCTCTCTCTCTTCTTCAGAACAGGGCTCGCTCTCTCCTCTTCATTCCAGAAACCCAAGGAGCTGCTGATGCAGCGCGAGCTTCTCAATATCACCGCGGAGCGCGGGTGGCCATTCCATCACTGACTCCATATTATTAGAAGTATTGGTATTATTCTCGGGACATTATTAGACATATGCCTGTGAGCTACACGCACACATTGTTACAGCATTGTACAGCAATGTGACACGGTTGTTTGTTGGCTGTAGAACAGACATGGGTAATCTAATCGTTTTACGGTTGCTGTTGCTGTTTCATCTTCATTTAGTTTCGTAAAACTCTCAAGGAGGACACGTGTCGCCTAATTGCTGGCCTATAGGTGTACATTGAAAATCATTTATGGGTTTATTTATTTATTTATTTTCTTGAAGCCTATAAAATGTCGTATTTTCGGGAAGACTGCGAAATCATTTGAAAAACCTGTTTTAACGATAGCATTTAATAACATATGTTTAGATCGATTCTATAATAAAATGTTAATCACCTTGTACGCTACAACAAAGCTCGCTAATAATCAAATCAATAAACAGGATTTAACGTAAGCATTGTGTTTTGCCATATAGCACATTTTATTGATTTTCATCAACTCATCCGCATGTCTTGCTTGTCAGTGACTTTAGGTCTGAAAGACCGAAAAGGAAATTTTGACACGACAAAGATGAAGGCCGCTAGGGGGCGTCTACTGAGACCAATGGATATTCAAGGCCTAACAAGACACGTAGACATGCAGAAAACCAGTCGTTTGTGTGGCGTCAGAAGCAACGTAGGGCCGGGTCTCATAGAGGACAACTGCTTTTATTATGCTGTTGTTCATTGATGAATGGAGTGGATCAATAGCAGTAGGCTACATTCTACATTCTACATTCTACAGTCTTCTAGTTCAATTGGAAGGCTCGTGTTTTAGTCGCGGTGGTCAAGTGCAAGGTTAAACCTGCCGAAGCAGGGCTTCTTCACCTGGCGTCATTTGGTTCAAATTGACACAGACTGAAAAGCAGATGTTCGTTATTTTCTTTTCACTTCTTAATTTCGAAAGCATAATCATTTTTTTCGCACATAGTCCTATCCTTATCTAATTTCTTAATAATATTAATAAAAGAATGCCTCGCTATAATAACGCATACATTGATTGATTTCGGGTTATTCTCCCAAGGAGAGAAGGGTGGACCACTTCGTTAACATCATACAATAATTACCCATGTTAATTTAACAGCAATATTTCGTTATCTCAATGCAAGTGACCCGGCGGCCAACCAAGCGGACGCGAATACTCGCGCGAAAAGCACGCACGCAAACAGCAGCAACGCGCTTGATTACGAACTGTTGTGGCGCGCTGCGCGGCGCTGAAACAGACTGCGATCCGCGGGCCATTAGCGCGTCTGGCCAGCTGACGTCAGTCAAACTGAGCAGAGTGTGGCGGGACGTTAGCGCGTCTGTCCAGCTGACGTCAGTCAAACTGAGCAGGTGTGAAGGTGTGGTGGCCGCATATCTATGGTAGGCTTAGGACCTTTGATGTTGGTGAACATGTTCCCAAATAAATGAATAAATTCACATTCGGAAAATGTTTGAGACGAAAAACGATGGACCTCGCAGTGCTGTTCTCAAGGTTCTCAAGAGCTTCTTATTATTTAGCAAAGACAAAACACTAATTATGGTTTGCTAACTGGTGCGTCAAACAGGCCTCGATGACAAACCCACAAGGGTGCCAAATGACGAGGTCAGTGTGAAATAGGCCTACTGTGGAAATTGCATGTTCAGGAATTATTTTTGTGTAGCCTATATCAAAATTCTAGCAAGATGAGTTAATCGATCGATATGGCTATAGGAGTCAGTCTCTAAATTATATGACACCACATTCAATGATTAAACGCCTTATCCAATTGTGCAATTCTGCAGGGTTTGGGTCAAAGCCCATAGCCTACATTTGATTGTACATCTCCCATCAGATCCGTCCTTGGTTGCCGCCAGGAGAAGATGTAGCAGAAAGGGTCACCTCTATCCCCCTCATTTGGCGTGGCTAACTGAGTTATGCTGATAAGTGCAAAATTATTCAAATTGTGTGAGAAAATTGCATGGTTGCATGCAACCTAATAATCTGCTAACGGGAATCATCTTCTATTTCATTGCAAATAAAGTATTTGACTAGCTAGCTAAGAAAATGGGCTGATTGAAGCAACTCGACCGGCCCTATTCTGATGAAAACGTTGACATTGCTCGAGGTTTATGTGTGTATTTGAATTGGATCATTTAGGCCTACTACAGCAGCGTTTTTGTGCAAAAATGCTTCCTTCTACCTCAGCAGTTTTCCTAAGTTGATTGTTCGCCTGTAAACTCAATAAGCCTCATTGAATTAAATTAATATAATAGGCTTCACAATACAATACGCGATATTTTCATTTTCTTTTTCCAAATCACATCACCAATCCAAATTACATTAGCTGCACATTTTCCATATCTTATATTTCTGTGTGAATGTGTTTGAAGTGTGAGTGGCTCGATACAGTAATTACTGCATGTACTGTACAGCAGTAGACCAGGTGAAATTCTCAGGGATGCATTTGAGGTTTGATCCAATTTCACATCAAAAATACATGTGAAAACGTCCAACATGCATTCAATGCAATAGAATCAGATTCTAATCTCTGTTTGGTGTGTGTGTGCACACAAACATACACACACAAACACACAAACACACACAGACACACACATACACACACACAGACACACACACACACACACACGCACATACGCACACACACACACACACACACACACACACACACACGCACACACACACACACACACACACACACACACACACACACGCACGCACGCACACACACACACACACACACACACACACACACACACACACCTACACACACACACACACACACACACACACACGCACACACGCACACGCACACACACACACACACACACACACACACACACACACACACACACACACACACATACACACACACACACACACACACACACACACACACACACACACATACGCACACACACACACACACACACACACACACACACACACACACACACACACTCAGTTGGGAGTTGGCCTGGGATGTACCACTACTTATCCAGGAAGTACTGGTTGGCTGTAGAGTACTATAGATATATCTCTATAGGACTCTAGTTGGCTGTAGCTATCAGGTTGTCATAGAAACAAAGACTACCGAGAAAGCCAGACACATTCAACTCATTTCACCTTGTGAATGACAGCCTAATGCATGCACACACGTCAGCTCCCTCTTCCTGCTTTGTCACAGAGAAACTGTCCACAGCTAGACTGCACATTATTGGCTAATTCAGCTGACCAGCCAGCTTGGCTGAAATAGATATCAACCTTGTGTTTATTTATTATAGTAAATATTAGTTCAATATTCCAGACACATTTACAGTATTTCCATAGCAAGTGGGCTGAGCACATGGGAAAAACAAATGTTTAGATGTGTGAGATGTGGTTGCATTTAGTCTGTTTTTTTTGGTTATTTTTCCTTTTAAAGGCAATAGTGCATATCCATTCAAACTTTCACGCTCACTATCTTAAAAGTTGGTCTCTGTCCAAAATCAAAAACAACAAAAAACAACTTTCCCATGTTTGTAACTTTGAGCGCAGGCATGATTGACTGCAATGTCATTGGTGAACAAGGGTCTTCTGCTGCAACAGTCACCTTACAACACACAAACGGTAGTCTTCTCCAGGCACAGATAGCAGACAGTAAATGTAGGTACAGCAGTTACTGAATATTTAAAAAGGCATAGAGATGAAGCAATAAATGACAAAGTAAAGCTGGTGTTCCTGGGCATTAATAACTAATGGGAACGCGTGAGTTATAGGCTGCTCTAGTTGTAATGAAAGTGTCATTGCAAATCAGCAGTGCGCCAAGGTTATTATTATTTATACATAATTGATGGCCGAACCACAAGGTACATGTCACACCCTGTGACTGCCAACACCTTGGGAACAAAGATGATCGAAGTCAACAGAAGAAAAGGTCACAAAGGAGATTTTGCCCCCAGGCTTAGATTTACCCCAGAAGGGCCATGAGGGGTTGTAACCAAATGCTTCCATGTAGTTACAACAATGAGTTACACAATGGCAATGATTTTTTTTCATTTTTTACCCGATATAATATTACTAAAGAACTAAGTAGTAGTACTTAAGTACTACTTAAACTCTCAAATCTAAGGATAAGACAAAATTGTACATTATATATTGTTTGGCTCTATGAAGTTTATCACAATTGATATTCGATTAGACATACAATGACAAAAACAGATGTTCAACATCTCATGCCTTACACATCATGATTTGAAATCAAGGAAAGGTTTCACATTTTGAACTGAAAGAGCATCCACATACAACATGGACTTATGATTGTGATTAATATAACAATACAAAATAATAAATACAAAAAATAAAAAATATTATTTTTGCAGTAGTCGTAGAGTAGCATGATTTGTATTACTGTTGTTATGGTTATAAATATTAGCCTACTTATAGCTAGCTGCGACAATAAAATGCATTACTGCCACCTAATACTTCCCTGCATGTGTGCTTGCATACAAGGGAAGCTCAGCAGATTTCTGTCCGAGTTGACTTGAACGCCTCTGAAAGCACAACGGCAACGTAATCGCCGCCTGTCGAATCAGAGGGCGGGACGCGTCATCTGTCGGTGACGTTTCAGGAAACGGACACATTCCAAAACAACATTATATCCGAATAAATCATAGATATATATGGAATAAATCCCTTCGAGTTCGAGGATAGCCAAACGCAACAGAAAATCAATCTGCAATGGAAACGTGTACTCTGGTATCGTTGTCTGTTCTGCTTGGTGTCCTTGTGAGATGGGGAGTTTCATTCAACTCATATTCAGGTAGGATGTGCTCAACATAATAATGGATATTGCACCATCACAACAACATTGACTGCCTTTTCTACCCATACATTATAAAAAAAAAGAGGCACCACGTGATACTGTAATCGTTCGCCTATGTATCAACTAACCGAGTCGTTGATCTCTTCTGTCTGTCTTCATTAGTAGAGGAGTTGGAGGACTACTAAACGTTAAGTTATCTATAAACGACGCACGAATGCCTAAGATATGTGCGTTTATTTCAGGTGCAGGTAAACCACCAATGTTTGGGGACTATGAGGCTCAAAGGCATTGGCAAGAAGTGACGTACAACCTGCCAGTACAGGAATGGTGTGTATAGGACGTCTGCCTCTTCAGTAGCTCATTGATTAACACTTTTGTACGTTTTGTTATGAATGTCACAGTTCCTTCCACTTTCCACCAGGTATTTCAACACGACTGAGAATGACCTGAATTATTGGGGTCTGGACTACCCCCCTCTGACTGCCTTCCACAGCCTGCTATGTGCGCATGTGTAAGAACTGTTTGTAAATGTGCTTTTTCATCAACAATATGGATATAGAAAGTTCTGAATGCTACAGGCCTCGTACAGTAGAATGCAAATCAAATGAAATCCTTCAAAGCAAACAAAATGCTAGAATCCCATAGAGAAGCACCACACTCACTGTTACCAGCTCAGTAAGTAGACTCAAGTATGCAAGCCCTGCTTCTCTTCTTGTGTTGTCTTCTCAGAGCCAAGCAGATCAACCCTGAATGGGTGGAGCTGCAGGAATCCAGAGGATTCGAAAGCCCAGCACACAAGATGTTCATGAGGGCCACAGGTAGGACCTGCATGGCCCAACACACGGGGATGTGCAAAGCAAGGCCCTGTCCAAAAACCAAACCTTGATCCATGTGGGCGTTGCTTTTGTGAAGCCAGTGGACAGTAGTGTGTGAGACATCTAGATGCATTTGATGGGCTTTTGTGTATAGCAGTTTGAATAATCCATTGAATGTGTGGCATGTGTTGGGGCTCTATGGATTGGATGTAACTGTGAAGCTTCTCAAAAGGATGTAAAAATGGAATTGAGCTATTTAAGGAATTGAGGATGTTTTACATATTCCATGCTCTGTATTCACTGTATTTCCTGGAGATCATACTGTATTGCATGCACTGTATTCACTGGATTTCATCACTTCACTGCATGTTTGCTTCTCAGTTCTTGCTGCAGATGTGGTGGTTCTCATCCCTGCTGTGGTTTTATACTGTTGGTTCCTCACCAATGGATCCACCAATAAGAAGGTAAGACAAGTATGTTTTGTTTCTGTGAGGCTGTTGCAATCTGTTTGAGCCTGAATGTTTTCCATGTCTGATTCCATGTTGACGTGGTGATGTATCAGATCACTTGTGAGGGAAATCCACTGCCACTGGGTCCCTGGGCAATAATTCCTATTGTTTCATGTTTAATGTCATATGTTTAATTAGGTTGTACAGCGACGTATTTCAATTTTAGCATCATGGATTAGAATTCGACTTTGTTGAGAATTTGGAAGAATGTAGAGGTAAACTATTTGTGGTAACAAAAAATATAATAATAATAATAATAATAATAATAATAATAATAATAATAACAACAACGCATTATGAATAGTTATAATAAAAAAAAATAATATTAATAATTATAATATTATATTAATATAATATAATATTAATAATTATAATAATATAAATGTAATAAATATTAGTATAATATTAATAGGTTTGTGTGTTTTGTAAGGTTAATGTCCTGTATGTTCGCATTACTTCTAGATAACTTCATGTTACAATAATCCCCACAGTTAACTAACCAGATACTGTAATCATTCCACCCAGGTTGGGACCGTGCTCAGCATATTGCTCTACCCTGGACTAATACTCATCGACTATGGGCATTTTCAGTATCCTTTGTGTGCTAAATACATTTTCACAAGTCTAAAACCAGCCGTATGCTTTCCTTTGTGTTGCATTGGTTTCCCCAAATGCTATAAGACACCAAAAGAAGGCATTTAATCATATTAGTTGCTTACTTTACTTGAAGGACAGCTGTCTTACCATACTATGGCAGGTTATTTGACCTGTTTTTGTTCATTTTTGCACTAGTGAAAGTAAAAAAAGGCAGTTCTGTAGAATGAGATGTGATGGTCCTGAATAATAGATGGATATAATAGAATAGATATAATAGAATAGATATAATAGAATAGATATAATAGAATAGATATAATGGATAGAACAAAAGTGGAGCACAGACCTCTGCCAAAGCAGAACTCCGTATACCTTCAGACATTTGAGAAACATTCATGTAGTGTACATTTCTATTTGACCGCTCTTATGTTTCTCAGATCAGCCCCACAAAGCTCTTCCACTGGTTTCCTCAGAGCTTGAAATGAATGAGGATACATGTGATGGTCCTATGAGGATACATGTGATGGTCCTATGAGTATACATGTGATGGTCCTATGAGTATACATGTGATGGTCCTATGAGTATACATGTGATGGTCCTATGAGTATACATGTGATGGTCCTATGAGGATACATGTGATGGTCCTATGAGGATACATGTGATGGTCCTATGAGGATACATGTGATGGTCCTATGAGTATACATGTGATGGTCCTATGAGGATACATGTGATGGTCCTATGAGGATACATGTGATGGTCCTATGAGTATACATGTGATGGTCCTATGAGGATACATGTGATGGTCCTATGAGGATACATGTGATGGTCCTATGAGTATACATGTGATGGTTCTATGAGTATACATGTGATGGTCCTATGAGTATACATGTGATGGTCCTATGAGTATACATGTGATGGTCCTATGAGGACACATGTGATGGTCCTATGAGTATACATGTGATGGTCCTATGAGGATACATGTGATGGTCCTATGAGGATACATGTGATGGTCCTATGAGTATACATGTGATGGTCCTTGATGCTGGCCAGGTACAACGGGGTGAGCCTGGGCCTGGCCCTGTGGGGGGTGGTGGGGTTGGGTCTGGGCTGGGATGCCCTGGGCTCCCTGGCCTTCTCCCTGGCACTCAACTACAAACAGATGGAGCTCTACCACGCCCTGCCCTTCTTCTGCTACCTACTGGGGAAGTGTGCCCAACAGGGCTTAACAGGAAGAGGGTGAGCGCCAGCTATATTTATACTTTTACCTCCGCGCTGACTTTAACGCCTTCTTCAATTCCATAGCCACACCACCGCCCAATGTAATCTCCACTCTGTTTCCCTGACTTAAGGGGAAAGTGAACAGGCATTTCCTTCTGAACTTCCCGTCCTTTTTGCCTTCTATAATTGGTATGATCTATAAAGTTTTATTCTTCTGCCAATCAATATGTGGCCAGCACAACTATTCAAACATATTCCATAAAATGGTGCAAACTCTGTTGTGTGTGTGTGTGTGTGTGTGTGTGTGTGTGTGTGTGTGTGTGTGTGTGTGTGTGTGTGTGTGTGTGTGTGTGTGTGTGTGTGTGTGTGTGTGTGTGCGTGCGTGCGCGCGTGCGCGTGCGCGTGCGTGTGTGTCTGTTTATCTTGTAACAATGTACCAAGGGCATTTAGTAGCAAATGGAGAGGTGGATTACAGGGGGCTAGGGCAAAGATATGACCAGTTGACACTCTCACCATTCCCAGGCTCCTCAGCTATTCCTGTGTGTGTGTGTCCAGCTGACCACATACCCTGACCTGTGCGCAGGACTTTTAGCTGATGAATGGCCTTCTCGCCATTCCTCCACTGAAAGTAAAACGCCCACTTTTGGAGGCGTGTGACAGATGAATTGTCCAGGCAAACAAATAAAGGTCCCAGTGTGCTTACATTCTTGCATGGACTTTTTAAAAAGTTTAAAGTTGATTTCAAATGTATTGTTATAATTGATTGTAATTGTCATTAAATTATAATAATGTGTGTGTGTGTGGTTCCCACCCCTCCCCCCCACTCCCCTGTCTGTCAACCATGAAGGCTGTTCTCCCTTGTGAAGATTGCAGTGACAGTGTTGGCGACCTTTGCCCTCTGCTGGCTGCCCTTCCTGTCTGACCCCGGGCAGGCCCTGCAGGTTCTCCGGAGGATCTTCCCTGTAGCCAGGGGTCTCTTTGAGGTACGGAAAATGTCTTGTTTACAAGGAACGGCCAGCTAGCTTCGGATTTCCCCTGGGATGTAATGTAATGTGTAATGTAATGTGTAATGTAATGGGTAATGTAATGTGTAATGTAATGTACCGCCACCCACAGGCGCTCATTTATTGAATTACTTGTAATCATTGACCTTGTAGGTCAAACTTTTTTTGATTATTTATTGATAGTTCACAGTGTAACATATTGTAAATGAATCTTATGTTTGTTTGCTAAGTAAAAAGCAACCTAACTGATTTAGAGGCAGCTGGAGTTTCCAGCAACGGAAATGTCGTACTTTATATTAAATATTGAAATGGAAATCTATATTTTAGTGCTAATTCCTCCGGCTGGGCGGCTGTCTTTGGACCTGCAACACGTCGTGGAAGGCAATATTGTTTTAGTAACGCGACACCACAGGTGCCGGGGAAGATGACCCAGGAAACGGAGAGTCTTTTTTATTTTTACGTTCTCTTCCGAGAACGTAAGATGTGTCCGGCGTCAAACAGCTGTTAATTAACCGACATCTTCCTTGCCGCGCCGCGGGGCCACCGATAGGGCTGCTGGCCGCGGGGCCAGTGATACGGCTGCTGGCCGCGGGGCCACCGATAGGGCTGCTGGCCACCGATATGGCTGCTGGCCGCGGGGCCACCGATACGGCTGCTGGCCGCGGGGCCACCGATAGGGCTGCTGGCCACCGATATGGCTGCTGGCCGCGGGGCCACCGATATGGCTGCTGGCCGCGGGGCCACCGATACGGCTGCTGGCCGCGGGGTCACCGATACGGCTGCTGGCCGCGGGGCCAGTGATACGGCTGCTGGCCGCGGGGCCACCGATAGGGCTGCTGGCCGCGGGGCGCAGGGCTCTGAAGAGCAAACGTATACTTTTACGCCGGCCGCCGTCACACATGCTGGGCCACGTGCCCCCACACAGCGGGGGGCGGGGCTCCAGGGGGCGTGTGCACGGGGCCGGGGGGGGCGTCTCGGAGCACCCGGTGAAAGGCTGTGAGGGGAACGGAACGCCACGGTGTGTGAGATGTGTGTGGGACCACCGCCGCCACCCCCACGGTGACACCCCGTCTCTCACTCTCTCTCTCTGTCTGTCTCTCTCTCTCTCTGTCTCTCTCTCTGTCTTTGTCTCTCTCTCTCTCTCTGTCTCTCTCTCTGTCTCTCTCTCTCTCTCTGTCTCTGTCTCTCAGTCTCTCTCTCTCTGTCTCTCTCTCTCTCTCTCTCTCTCTCTCTCTCTCTCTGTCTCTGTCTCTGTCTCTCTCTCTGTGTCTCTCTCTCTCTCTCTCTCTCTCTCTCTCTCTCTCTCTCTCTCTCTCTCTCTCTCTCTCTCTCTCTCTCTCTCTCTCTCTCTCTCTCTCTCTCTCTCTCTCTCTCTCTCTCTCTCTCTCTCTCTCTCTCTCTCTCTCGCTCGGG
>JAXIVH010000046.1:603338-613338 GCA_036785325.1 Urophycis tenuis | reverse complement strand
GTAGGATGACCAGCGTAGCATTGGTTCTTATGTGAATCGCTTCCGTGTGAAGAATGGCAGAAAGTTATTGTTTAATTTACATGTATTTACATATATGTTCAGTGATGTTTAATGTCGGCTCACTTCCAGGTCAATTCCTCTTTGGCCTTTTTCCTCTTCTCCTACCAAGTCCACGAGAAGTCCATCCTCCTAGCTGCCCTGTGAGTCCATACATGGAGACCATCCAACAGTGTGTTCTCTATCCTAGAAGTCCAAATGTGTTTATTCTCTATCCCAAGTTTTAAGTTGGTTAAATCTCTCTCCTATAGGTTAAAGTTGATTCAATCTCTGTCCAATCGATATATATCCCATACAGTTTAAAGTTAGTTAAGCCTCTATCTTATAGAGTTCAGTGTTGGTTAAATCTCTGTCCTATAGAGTTGAAAGCCTGTGTTTCCATTGTGGAAGTTGCCATGGTGCTGTGGTTGACCTCTGGGTTCCTAGAGCTGCTGTTGAGAGCTGCTAACTGGAAGGGTTATGCCCCTGTTGTCATCCTGCACCCAGACACGCGCACACACACACACACACACACACACAGACACACACACACACACACACACACACACACACACACACACACACACACACACACACACACACACACACACACCAATGATGTAAATCCAAGTTGAGAGAAGCATGTAAGGTGCATAACAAAGTATGTGGTATGTGATTAACAAACATCCATGTCTTGTGAAATGAACTTGAAAGGCTACAGCCTGTGCGTGTATATAATACTGTATGTCTAATTATAATGGGAGTAGATCTCAGACTTCAACTTTCAAACTTTCTGGACAGGCCGGTCTGCCTCCTGCTCAACGATCTGCCCTTGGTGTCCATTTGGTTCCTGACGATCTCCACGTTCAGGTTGGACTAATGTGGTTTAAACTTCACTCATTACAGGCTAACCATTCTGCAGTTCTTAAGCCACATTTTCAATGACATTTAGCCTTCTGTTTCCCCTCAACAAACGAGGAAACTACCGGTAAAAGAAAATCGTGTTTTATGCATTCAGTTTTTCAGTTTTTGCTTTTCTTACATTTACCCGGACAGAGGAACCCTTACACTACACTTACACTTCCCCCTTAAAGCAAAATGCCACCGTTTGTCCATACTGAACTACGTTCTTCCCTGATCTTAGACGATATGATACATACCTCTCTCACTTTCGTGCTTACACTCGATCGCTCTGGCACGCAGCGCTACTTCGATAGCATGTAGCTTGGCCCAGTATATTCCGTAGGATCCAAACGATGGTGAAGTTTGAAGTGTCCAAGCACTTCCACGTTTTCCCTATTTAAATACCGATGTGACCTGCACGCCATCCCCTGCATTTCCTGTGGTAGTAGAAGTCAAAAGCTACGTTGGTTCTATTGACTATTGAAGTAACAGGGGGAGGGGGAGAGGATCTTTTAGGAGTGATGATATTACTGCGCCGACGTCTAAGTGCTTCCAGCTGTTATTTCGCCATACATTATAGTTTTTCCGCTTAGAAAATTGCCATGTTTCATTTTGTGTAACCATACTTGGGTCGTGTAACTACTCATGTAACCGTATTTAAATAGGGAAAACGTGGAAGTGCTTAGTTGCTTCTAACTTCACCCCCGTTTGGATCCTAAGGAATATACTGGGCCAAGCTACATGCTATCGAAGTAGCACTGCACGCCAGAGCAATCGAGTGCACGCATGAAAGTGAGAGAGGTATGTATCATATCGTCTAAGATCAGGGAAGAACGTAGTTCAGTGTGGACAAACGGTGGCATTTTGCTTTAACCCTTACACTACACTTACACTTACCCCTTAACCCTTACATACACTTCCACTTCCCCCTTAACCCTTACACTTACACTTCCCCCTTAACCCTTACACTACACTTACACTTCCTCCTTAACCCTTACACTACACTTACCCCTTAACCCTTACACTACACTTCCACCTTAACCCTTACACTTACACTTACACCTTAACCCTTACACTATACTTACACTTCCCCCTTAACCCTTACATACACTTACACTTCCCCCTTAACCCTTACACTACACTTCCCCCTTAACCCTTACACTATACTTACACTTCCCCCTTAACCCTTACACTACATTTACCCCTTAACCCTTACACTACATTTACCCCTTAACCCTTACACTATACTTACACTTCCCCCTTAACCCTTACACTACACTTACCCCTCAACCCTTACACTACACTTCCCCCTTAACTCTTACACTATACTTACCCCTTAACCCTTACACTACACTTACCCCTTAACCCTTACACTATACTTACACTTCCCCCTTAACCCTTACATACACTTACACTTTCCCCTTAACCCTTACACTATACTTACACTTCCCCCTTAACCCTTACACTACATTTACCCCTTAACCCTTACACTACACTTACCCCTTAACCCTTACACTATACTTACACTCCCCCCTTAACCCTTACACTACACTTACCCCTTAACCCTTACACTACACTTCCCCCTTAACCCTTACACTACACTTACCCCTTAACCCTTACACTTCACTTACCCCTTAACCCTTACACTACACTTACCCCTTAACCCTTACCCTATACTTACACTTCCCCCTTAACCCTGACACTACACTTACCCCTTAACCCTTACACTACACTTACACTTACCCCTTACATTACACTTACGCCTTAACCCTTACACTACACTTACATTTACCCCTTAACCCTTACACTACACTTACATTTACCCCTTAACCCTTACACTACACTTACCCCTTAACCCTTACACTTACCCCTTAACCCTTACACTACACTTACACTTACCCCTTAACCCTTACATACCCATGCTAATATACTGGCCCTGTTTCATATGGCGTGGCTCCTCGGATCACATGAAACAAAGCGGAGCAAGAGCTTCACCCATTTGTCACCCATGCTGAAGTCTTTCTCCCCCGCCGTGCCTCGACACACACACACACACACACACACACACACACACACACCTAAAAGATGAAGAACACCCTGAGCAGTGCGCCCAGCATCTCCCCAGCTGTTGGTAAACTCTGCTGGCAGCGCTAATTGTCGTGCTGGTGGTTTAGTATCAGGTTTAGCATCAGGTTTAGCATCAGGTTTAGCATCAGGTTTAGCATCAGGTTTAGCATCAGGCTATCTGTGAGACTGAGCACAGCATAGTTGGCGTGCCTGGGGTCAGGGGGTCAGGGGGTCAGGGGTCCGGCCCCGCGGTTCCACTCACCCGCTGCACGCGCCCCGCGTTACGGCAACGCCACAAACGCCAGCGTCTGGCGGCGTTTCAATGTGAGCGCACAAGCAGAACCGAGACCGGGCCAGTGAATGCAGTCATTAAGTGGGAATGCATGCAGCATGTATTCCTACAATTTACAAAATGTGTTTTTGTGAATAGGGCCAGTGTTGTTGCACAGAGAGGAGGAGAATAAGGGTTTTGTTGAGACTTGTTCACTAATGGGCTGCGGCAACATGGAGTCACTAAGAATCAAGTGTTGTTCCTGCTCATGTCCCTTCGCCAAACAGAGCTTAACTAGAACCCAGACTCTTTCCTCAGGGCAGGGACGCACACACCCACACTCACACAAACACACACTCACACAAACACACACTCACACTAACACAAACACACAGGCCTGTGGAGGTCTGGGGTCCGTCTATCTTGCCTTTCAACAATGAAAGTCAATGAGAGGTTGAATTGTTGCCCTGATCATCAGAAACATGCACAACAGTTTGTCTGTTGTTTTGCCTTTGTTGTTGTAACTACCACGTCCCATGTGACTTGTTTTCCACAATGTTCAGTGTAGTTGTTGAGCGTAAAGTGAGTCACACGCACAGACACGCACACACACGCACACACACTCACACACACACACACACACACACACACACACACACACACACACACACACACACACACACACACCAGCGGTCTGTATCCATGAGTTAATAATAATAAAGCCCTGCCAAGTTATTTTAACACCCTCCCCTCAGCATGCTGCCGTTGCTGCTGAAGGACGGCCTGCTGACGCCCTTCATCGCCACCTCGCTGGCCTTCCTCGTCCTCAGCAGCCACCTGCTGTCAGCACTGGAGCGCTGCACTGAGTCCCAGCTCCGGCTGGACGCCTACCGCAGGCTGGGCGTGTGGCTGGGCGCGGGGCTGCCCGCGGGGCTGCCCGCGGGGCTGCCCGCGGGGCTGATGGCCTGGATGCCCCTCCTGGACCTGGCACACACCGTGCGCTGGAAGGTAAGGCCTGGGATGAAGGCTCCTGGGGGATCGTCTGACGTGGTGCAATGAAGGGCTTGTTTAAAGGGGCAGCGCGTAAGATCGTTCGTTTAAAAGATTCCAAAATGTAACTGCAATCAGCTACAGAATGTGAAGAAAACAAGAGTTTTGATGCCCGTGTAAGGCCCGTGTATTGTGTTGCAGAGATATTGACTTTAGTTAGCAGCGAGCCCTCCTCGCGCAGGAAAACAAACATAGCATACTTTTTAAAAAAATATTTCACATGTACAACCCCAAAAAATACAAAATCATCTCCTATTTGGGACACCAGTTTCACAGACCAAAGAAAACCACCCAAAGTGTGACTTTCAATGGGGGGTCATGCCATGCTACAGCAGGGCTCATACCTGTATACTGTACTGTACTGATACACCTATATACTGTACTGATACACCTATATACTGTACTGATACACCTATATACTGTACTGTACTGATACACCTATATACTGTACTGATACACCTATATACTGTACTGTACTGATACACCTATATACTGTACTGATACACCTATATACTGTACTGATACACCTATATACTGTACTGTACTGATACACCTATATACTGTACTGATACACCTATATACTGTACTGTACTGATACACCTATATACTGTACTGATACACCTATATACTGTACTGTACTGATACACCTATATACTGTACTGATACACCTATATACTGTACTGTACTGATACACCTATATACTGTACTGATACACCTATATACTGTATTGATACACCTATATACTGTACTGATACACCTGTGTATCAGTACAGTACAGTATATAGATGTATCAGTACGGTACAGTATATAGGTGTATCAGTACGGTACAGTATGTAGGTACAGTATATAGGTACAGTACAGTAGGTACATTACAGTATATAGGTGTATCAGTACAGTACAGTATATAGGTGTATAAGTACAGTATAGTATATAGGTGTATCAGTACAGTATATAGGTGTATCAGTACAGTACAGTATATAGGTGTATCAGTACAGTATAGTATGTACTGTACTGATACACCTATATACTGTAATGTACCTACTGTACTGTACCTATATACTGTACCGTACTGATACACCTATATACTGTACCGTACTGATACATCTATATACTGTACTGTACTGATACACCTATATACTATACTGTACTGATACACCTATATACTGTACTGATACACCTATATACTGTACTGTACCTATATACTGTACCTATATACTGTACCGTACTGATACACCTATATACTGTACTGTACTGATACATCTATATACTGTACTGTACTGATACTGTACTGTAAATACTGTACTGATACACCCATATACTGTACTGATATACCTATATACTGTACTGTACCTATATACTGTACTGTACCTATATACTGTACTGATCCACCTATATATTGTACTGTACTGATACACCTATATACTGTACGGATACACCTATATACTGTACTGTACCTATATACTGTACTGATCCTCACACCTATATACTGTACTGTACCTATATACTGTACTGTACCTATATACTGTACTGATACACCTATATACTGTACTGATACACCTATGTACTGTACTGTACCTATATACTGTACGGATACACTACTGTACTGTACCTATATACTGTACTGATACACCTATATACTGTACTGATACACCTATGTACTGTACTGTATCTATATACTGTACTGATACACCTATATACTGTACTGTACCTGTATACTGTACTGTACTGATACACCTATATACTATACTGTACCTATATACTGTACTGATACACCCATATACTGTACTGTACCTATATACTGTACTGATACCCACACCTATTTACTGTATCATGTACTTATATACTGTACTGACACTCACACCTATATACTGTATCATGTACTTATATACTGTACTGATACTCACACCTATATACTGTATCATGTACTTATATACTGTACTGATACTCACACCTATATACTGTATCATGTACTTATACTCACACCTATATACTGTATCATGTACTTATATACTGTACTGATACTCACACCTATATACTGTATCATGTACTTATACTCACACCTATATTCTGTATCATGTACTTATACTCACACCTATATACTGTATCATGTACTTATATATTGTACTGATACTCACACCTATATACTGTATCATGTACTTATACTCACACCTATATACTGTATCATGTACTGATACTCACACCTATATACTGTATCATGTACTTATATACTTTACTGATACTCACACCTACAGTATATACTGTATCATGTACTCATATACTGTACTGATACTCACACCTATATACTGTATCATGTACTTATACTCACACCTATTTACTGTATCATGTACTGATACTCACACCTATATACTGTATCATGTACTTATATACTGTACTGATACTCAGACCTACAGTATATACTGTATCATGTACTCATATACTGTACTGATACTCACACCTATATACTGTATCATGTACTTATATACTGTACTGATACTCACACCTACAGTATATTCTGTATCATGTACTCATATACTGTACTGATACTCACACCTATATACTGTATCATGTACTTATATACTGTACTGATACTCACACCTACAGTATATACTCTATCATGTACTCATATACTGTACTGATACTCACACCTATATACTGTATCATGTACTTATACTCACACCTATATACTGTATCATGTACTTATATACTGTACTGATACTCACACCTATATACTGTATCATGTACTGATACTCACACCTATATACCGTATCATGTACTTATACTCACACCTATATACTGTATCATGTGCTTATACTCACACCTATATACTGTATCATGTACTGATACTCACACCTATATACTGTATCATGTACTTATATACTGTACTGATACTCACACCTATATACTGTATCATGTACTGATACTCACACCTATATACTGTATCATGTACTGATACTCACACCTATATACTGTATCATGTACTTATACTCACACCTATATACTGTATCATGTACTTATACTCACACCTATATACTGTATCATGTACTTATATACTGTACTGATACTCACACCTATATACTGTATCATGTACTGATACTCACACCTATATACTGTATCATGTACTTATACTCACACCTATATACTGTATCATGTACTTATACTCACACCTATATACTGTATCATGTACTTATACTCACACCTATATACTGTATCATGTACTTATACTCACACCTATATACTGTATCATGTACTTATATACTGTACTGATACTCACACCTATATACTGTATCATGTACTGATACTCACACCTATATACTGTATCATGTACTTATATACTGTACTGATACTCACACCTATATACTGTATCATGTACTGATACTCACACCTATATACTGTATCATGTACTGATACTCACACCTATATACTGTATCATGTACTTATACTCACACCTATATACTGTATCATGTACTGATACTCACACCTATATACTGTATCATGTACTTATACTCACACCTATATACTGTATCATGTACTTATACTCACACCTATATACTGTATCATGTACTTATATACTGTACTGATACTCACACCTATATACTGTATCATGTACTTATACTCACACCTATATACTGTATCATGTACTGATACTCACACCTATATACTGTATCATGTACTTATACTCACACCTATATACTGTATCATGTACTTATACTCACACCTATATACTGTATCATGTACTTATACTCACACCTATATAATGTATCATGTACTTATACTCACACCTATATACTGTATCATGTACTTATATACTGTACTGATACTCACACCTATATACTGTATCATGTACTTATACTCACACCTATATAATGTATCATGTACTTATATACTGTACTGATACTCACACCTATATACTGTATCATGTACTTATACTCACACCTATATAATGTATCATGTACTTATACTCACACCTATATACTGTATCATGTACTTATATACTGTACTGATAGGGCCCCCCTCCTGGATGTGTCTTCATCTCGGGGGGCCTTGCCCTCCCTTGGGGGTGTCAACAGAGACTGGGAGCTGTCTCTTTATAGAACGCCTCATTAACACGGGTTCGCCTGCCTAGATTTATTTACACAAGGGGCATAAATACGGAGAGCGTGTGGCCTGCTCTGGTTTCACCCGGCGGGGGGCGTGGTGGTGGGCAGAGGGGGCTGTAACCGTGTTCCATCGCCGCCTCCACTCATTTAGGGAGTGTAGATCCCTAAAAAACATACATGGACACTGATACCCCTCGCGCTGAGGAGTGTGATCCCCCAACACACACACTGTGGCAAGGCCCAGAAATAGGCTTTTATAGGCTCAGATGCAAACTGGCTGCTCTGTTAAAAACCAAATGATGGGACGCAATCCAACACATCAACATAGCCCAGTGTGTTGTTGCCACGCAGTAATGAGTGATCATCCAGAGCACTCTTGAAATAAATAAGAAATATTTTTGTTTCGCTTTTGGCATTGGATTAGATGCACTGCTTGGTGAGTAATGGCCGATGAGACTGATCTTTTGAATAATGATCTCACTGCAAACCTCCTGATGGGGGATGCTCTTCACCCTCAGCACTCCAAAGGCCCGTTCCAGGGACATTCCCACACCAACTGGTAGCCAAAACACTGAGGACAATGACGCGATTGAGCCCTGAACGATGAGACGTGATCTTATGAAGGTCAAAGTAAAGCTTCAAATAGCTACAAAAAAACCTATAAAGGTACATAGGTATATACATCAAACATAAAACTAGAGGTTCTCTCCCCCCCATCGTGTTCTGAATGAAGGCAGGAAGTACCTGCTGTTGTGGGGAAAAGCCCCCATATGAAAATGTTAGCCTTGTTTACGGCCGCGCCGCGTCATCCAGATGCTAACGTGCTCCGTCTCTCCCTCAGTTCTACATCAGCATGGCGCTGATGGCGGCTCTGGGCGTGGCCAGCGTGGCGTTGCGCCCGCCGCCGGGGCTGCCAGACCTGTTTCCTGTGCTGGTGTCCGCCTTCTCCTTCACCCACTTCCTGGGAACACTGGTCTACTTCAACGTGGTCCAGCTCTGCACGCCGCGGGGCAAGCAGAAGACCAAGTGACTGGTGGCGGGGAGGAGCCTCTAGAGCAGACGGGGTGAGTGGGCGGAGCTGGCTGGGTTCGACCGCGGCCTCCTGGGACTGCATGGACTGTTCACCGTTCAGACCAGCAAACTGTTGGACTGTTCACCGTTCAGACCAGCAAACTGTTGGACTGTTCACCGTTCAGACCAGCAAACTGTTGGACTGTTCACCGTTCAGACCAGCAAACTGTTGGACTGTTCACCGTTCAGACCAGCAAACTGTTGGACTGTTCACCGTTCAGACTAGCAAACTGTTGGACTGTTCACCGTTCAGACCAGCAAACTGTTGGACTGTTCACCGTTCAGACCAGCAAACTGTTGGACTGTTCACCGTTCAGACCAGCAAACTGTTGGACTGTTCACCGTTCAGACCAGCAAACTGTTGGACTGTTCACCGTTCAGACCAGCAAACTGTTCCTCATTGCATCTTTTTTGACGTTTTGTATTTTGTACCTGTTTTTTTTTTTAACATTTGAAATAAAAGGTGTTCTCTTATGGAGAAATATATATATGTGTGTGTATATCC
>JAXIVH010000046.1:580838-598338 GCA_036785325.1 Urophycis tenuis | reverse complement strand
CGGGGCCTCCTCCCGGAGGGACGTGCCCGGAACACCTCATCAGGGAGGCGTCCGGGAGGCATCCTAACTAGATGCCCGAGCCACCTCATCTGGCTCCTCTCAATGCGGAGGAGCAGCGGGTCTACTCCGAGCTCCTCCCGGATGGCCGAGCTTCTCACCCTATCTCTAAGGGAGATCTTGTTCTTTCGGTCATTAGCCAAAGTTCATGACCATAGGTGAGGGCAGGAACGTAGATCGACTGGTAAATCGAGAGCTTTGCCTTTGCCTTTGCCTTTGCCTATGCCAAAAAAAACATGATTAATGCAATTAGAATGAAATCTAATTGCAAACCATTACAACACAGCAACTGTTTTGTTTTAGTTTTTCATACACAGAAGGACACCACAGAATATTAACTCATCGGAACCACAATAAAGGGCAAACTCCAGCAGCCCCAGACGCCGGCATCTCTGTGCGTGGAGTTGCAGCAACACCTCCAGACACACGGCTCACTGTATGGCTCAACCTGGGCCTCCCTCTCTCAGGTGTCCACCTCTACACAAGAGCCTGTTCTGTACCGGTGCATCGGCAGGGAGGCCAGAGGCCACACACCTCCACATGGGACAGGACGCACACACCTCCACATGGGACAGGACGCACACACCTCCACATGGGACAGGATGCACACACCTCCACATGGGACAGGACGGGGCCACACACCTCCACATGGGACAGGACGCACACACCTCCACATGGGACAGGACGCACACACCTCCACATGGGACAGGATGGGGCCACACACCTCCACATGGGACAGGACGGGGCCACACACCTCCACATGGGACAGGACGGGGCCACACACCTCCACATGGGACAGGACGCACACACCTCCACATGGGACAGGACGGGGCCACACACCTCCACATGGGACAGGACGCACACACCTCCACATGGGACAGGACGGGGCCACACACCTCCACATGGGACAGGACGCACACACCTCCACATGGGACAGGACGGGGCCACACACCTCCACAGGGGACAGGACGCACACACCTCCATATGGGACAGGACGGGGCCACACACCTCCACATGGGACAGGACGCACACACCTCCACATGGGACAGGACGGGGCCACACACCTCCACATGGGACAGGACGGGGCCACACACCTCCACATGGGACAGGACGGGGTCACACACCTCCACATGGGACAGGACGGGGCCACACACCTCCACATGGGACAGGACGGGGTCACACACCTCCACATGGGACAGGACGGGGCCACACACCTCCACATGGGACAGGACGGGGGCCACACACCTCCACATGGGACAGGACGCACACACCTCCATATGGGACAGGACACACACACTTCCACATGGGACAGGACGGGGCCACACACCTCCACATGGGACAGGACGGGGCCACACACCTCCACATGGGACAGGACGGGGCCACACACCTCCACATGGGACAGGACGCACACACCTCCACATGGGACAGGACGCACACACCTCCACATGGGACAAGACGGGGGCCACACACCTCCACATGGGACAGGACGGGGCCACACACCTCCACATGGGACAGGACGCACACACCTCCACATGGGACAAGACGGGGGCCACACACCTCCACATGGGACAGGACGGGGCCACACACCTCCACATGGGACAGGACGGGGCCACACACCTCCACATGGGACAGGACGCACACACCTCCACATGGGACAGGACGGGGTCACACACCTCCACATGGGACAGGATGCACACACCTCCACATGGGACAGGACGCACACACCTCCACATGGGATGGGTGGTGATGTCCCTATTAAAGTGGTACGCCCCGGTGCTGTATGGGTGGTGATGTCCCTATTAAAGTGGTACGCCCCGACGCTGTATTAACACACGGCGGTATCGATCAGCGTGGTGAGCCTTAAGCTCTTTAACCCCCGGGTGAAGGATGGCCACCCCCAGAGCCCCCCCTGAACCGTGTGAGCCTCCAGGTTCCTCAGCATTCACGTTCCTCAGCCTCCAGGTTCCTCAGCATTCACGTTCCTCAGCATTCACGTTCCTCAGCCTCCAGGTTCCTCAGCATTCACGTTCCTCAGCCTCCAGGTTCCTCAGCCTCCACGTTCCTCAGCCTCCTGGTTCCTCAGCCTCCAGGTTCCTCAGCCTACAGGTTCCTCAGCCTCCAGGTTCCTCAGCCTCCACGTTCCTCAGCCTCCTGGTTCCTCAGCCTCCAGGTTCCTCAGCCTACAGGTTCCTCAGCCTTCACGTTCCTCAGCATTCACGTTCCTCAGCCTCCAGGTTCCTCAGCATTCACGTTCCTCAGCATTCACGTTCCTCAGCCTCCAGGTTCCTCAGCCTCCTGGTTCCTCAGCCTCCAGGTTCCTCAGCCTCCAGGTTCCTCAGCCTCCACGTTCCTCAGCCTCCAGGTTCCTCAGCCTCCACGTTCCTCAGCCTCCTGGTTCCTCAGCCTCCAGGTTCCTCAGCCTTCACGTTCCTCAGCCTCCAGGTTCCTCAGCCTCCACGTTCCTCAGCCTCCTGGTTCCTCAGCCTCCACGTTCCTCAGCCTCCAGGTTCCTCAGCCTCCACGTTCCTCAGCCTTCAGGCGTCTCGTCTCCAAGGACACATCAAAATCAACAGCAAATAAAAGTCTGCTTTACTCGCAGCACAAATTTTTCCCATGATATTTGCATATTCAAGCCTATTCTGCGTTTTAACTCACACACACTCCCAAGCTCGAGGACGATGACGGTCAATAGACAAACGTCAAGACAAAACAGGGAGAAGGTTGTAGGTTGGAATAGTCTCCAGTAAGGTGGTGACAATGTCATCAGTCTGGAGCTCCTGCTCACCAGATAGAGGCCTCTGAGGGAGCACTGAGTAACAGTTTGTTTAGTTGAAATACACCCTGGCCGGGCGTTGGGGTCTGTTGTTGTAAGGAGCTTTACACACCACGGATGCTTCATGGCCGCACCATGTGATAAAAAATGTGACATTCCTGCGGTTGGGGATTCACAATGCAACACGTATGTCAGCCAGCCTCACTAGAACTAATTAAAACAATTTCTAACAACCTCATCGGAAAACAAGCCTGACTGCAGACAATGTTCTCCATTCAGTGTCAAACAAGTCACCATTATGTGATTGGATCACAAGAATGGCTTCGCTGGAGGCATTATATGTGCCTAAAATAATCAAATTAATTCTATCCCTGGGAAATCATTGACTCGTTTGTGCGACCGTAAGAAAAATGTTGTGTTTCTCGGAGGCCGCGATTATCTGAAGCGGTCAAACAAGTGATATCGTTCAGAGGCCAAGACTAAACAGAGGGCGTGCAAATCAAATTACAACGGGCCTGTCTGCATGTCTGCAGCCTTATGATCACAGTGTCTTCCAGCACAGAGATGCAGTCTGTCAACATAACATTTGAAAGAGTGCCCCCGCTCACAGCAATAACATGGAGAAGTTATTAAGTTATTATGATGTATGTTATGAGTCACATGTAGGAGGGAGTTGACAAAACATTGTGGTGTTTGGGGTGAGTCGGGTGCAGTTTGACAGACAGACAGACAGACAGACAGACAGACAGACAGACTACTTCATAGAGCTTCATAGTTTCTAATGGATGAGATGACCTACCACATCACTCCCGTGGGCTACCAAGGGCCCACGTCAATACAAAAGAAAACCTTCAAGGAAAAGTCAACTCATTTGCATACGCGTCAAAACCTCCTGATCGTAAGGAGCTGCTTTGATGTGCCTCAGCCTAGCAAACTGCAATGTGTGTTTTTATTGAGCTGGCGAAGACTGTGAATGGATGGATGAGCACAACATCACCTGTAGGGAGGCTTTGGCAGGAACTGCTTTCATTCAACTGCAACTCTGCTGTGGAAGCTGGGAGCACGGAATGCCATCATACATTATACATGATATATTATTTACAATATTAACAAAGACACATTGAAACTAATAGTGCCAACAACAAACAGTGTTAATAATAACAATAAATAATATATACATTTTGATGTGTTAACTACATCCAGGTTGATAAGGTATACCAGGCAAACATTCCACTCATGCACCTTCAGACAGACAGACAGACAGACAGACAGACATACTTTATTGATCCCTGAGGGAAATTGAATACAAATATATTCCTATCCAATATGCAATAACCTTGACTTGTCATTGCATGTGCTGAGCGCACACTGCAGTCAGTAGTGTACTTACTTAACTGTCTGTTTCTTCCCAGTTCAGTGTTCCAATCAGCAGAGCTCACGGCCAGGAAGCTCTTCAGCTCTGTGCTGCCCTCTGCTGCCTGTTTAAACACATGACATCATCAGGCCCCAGACAAAGGAGGACGCTCCAATAATGGAGGAATTTGGAAGGTAGAGAGACATTTAAAAAGGGGCAATGAAATGTTAAGTCTGCCATGAAAATCCTAGCGTCCAGTGTTGTCCACATCTGTCACACTGAGATAAACAAAGACTCAATATCTTCCATTTCTCTGAAGCTCAATCCCCTGCCCCAAAATCAAGGTGACTCACTACTATGTTCTCCAGACGTTTCCTGGCTTTGGTGAACGCTTCCCCGGTGTGTTCCAGCTTGGACGTCAGGGTGTGCAGTCTGGTCCAACAGAGAGCCGTCGGGAAGTGGGGCAGTGGGACACATTGGATGAACATATTCTAGAACATAGATATCAACTAACTGCTGCTAAACACCAAGCTGGAACAATTGAATATAAAAAGAGACAGGAGAACACAGATCGACATTGCTCTAGAGTAGCATTTACACTAATAATTACAAATGTATTCTTTTCAAGAAACACAAATAAATCACTGTTCTTGGAAGGCCCTACAGGGTTCCTGGTCAAACAAGCAGAGCGGTATATTATTCCAGAAACCACAGCTCATGGGAACGGTTGAGGACAGAACTAGAATATAGAATGTAAAACTAATGCTTATTTTGATGGATAGAGCAGACACCAAATGTCTGTCTTGGCTGAGGAAATGGCTCTTGTGTTAAAGTGCTCTTATACAACTATTTTTAGTGCTATGTAAATCACTGATCATTTAGCCAGTTAAGAATGGCCCTCGTTCAGTGTCTCCTGCCATTAAATTCTGATAAGTCATTATGACCATCAGTAGAGTGTGGCAATTGAAATATAACAACTAATAAAGCGGCCTGACTCTTTGTAACCCCTTGTGTTCCGGCACACTGTCATCTCACAGATTTGATTAGTGATACAGTTTGTGTTTAGAATGTTTGTCGTACTTACATCTCAACATCTCTGTGAGGGTGTGTTGGTTTAGCACTGGTTTGGCCTGCTGATGGACAAAAAGGCCAAAGAGGACAAGACAATGTACATCAAAATAGACCTAATGCTTGGTACATTTCTTTGACTGATTTTTAATTGCGGTACAGACAGACAGACATACAGACATACTTTATTGATCCCTGAGGGAAATTGCCTAATACTGGTACTTGGCTAAAACTGAGTTTGTTAAAAATTCACTGGGGAAAAAAGGTTATTGTAGTAGGGTTATTGTCGAGTTTCCAGACGTTGGAAATGTTGGACTAAAGTCTGTATCAAACGGTAAAAAATATTCCTGGATGGACTGGCCAAATTATAAGGCACATTTCAGAAAATGATACACAATTGTGTTGGTTTTATGTTCGGTTGACTCAGTGGGCTACATTAAACAGAACACAGCTGCTGAATGACTGCTAGAGCGTAGTAACATATGGATGCATCGCTCGCGACCCAGCAGAAACACCAAGACAAACAGCTTGTGTTCAAACTTCAAATCTGGTGGTTGGCCATTTTGTGCTTAAATGTTTTATAAATAACAGACTGGGGAAAACTATTACTCATAAGTGGGATTGTCAGACGTTGTTTATTATAGAAATTGTTCCGTAATATCGGAAGTATAATGAAACCATTTTGCATGCAAACGAATTAACTGCAGACAGGCAGCTTCTTCTGTTCCCATCGCCTCGGCATGTCTCCTGTAATTAATCTGTTTCCTGGGAATTCAGCCATCGTGTGCGTCTTTTTCCCACTTCAAGCCACTAACACGTCTGACAAATACACAGAATATGTACTGTCTAGCTCCAAGTGAGCGATGCTGATTTCATTGCATATGGTTGGACGGCTGAAACGTCTTGAAAGTCATCCGTAATAAAGGCTCTCCAGACCTGCCCGTGGAGCTGCGGGTCCGAGGACGTCTCGCTGCTCCGCGCATCGTGCAGCTGATGTGAGGGCTTCACGCTGAGGACAAACACGTCACTTTTAAACGTCTGACCTAATCATGTTTTCCACATTCCAGTCCATTTCAAAAATATCCAGTTGCAGTTATGGCTTTAGTTGTATAACTTGCGGAATATTATATATCATGTAATCAAACAACATAAAAATGACCTACGTATAAATCAAAGCGAAAAGAATATGATGCAATGACGATAATCATACTTACAGATTCTATGTTATCTAAGGGATGTGCTCTTTTTGCCCTAAAACATAAAGTCCACAGTGAGTTCAACTCCAGTCCTTCTGAAACTTGAAGCGGTGTACAATAGAAATAGAAATACTTTATTTAACAACAGAATAGTCAAGTAAAAGACCAACGTTCAATAACTAGGGCTCCATAACCTATGGGCTCCATAACTATGGCTCCATAACCTATGGGCTCCATAACTAGGGCTCCATAACCTGATGGGCTCCATAACTAGGGGTCCATAACTAGGCTCCAGAACCTGATGGGCTCCATAACCTGATGGGCTCCATAACTAGGGGTCCATAACTAGGCTCCATAACCTGATGGGCTCCATAACCTGATGGGCTCCATAACTAGGGGTCCATAACTAGGCTCCATAACCTGATGGGCTCCATAACTAGGGCTCCATAACCTATGGGCTCCATAACTAGGGGTCCATAACTAGGCTCCACAACAAGGCTCCATAACCTGATGTGCTTCCATAACTAGATAAGATAAGATAAGATAAGATATTCCTTTATTAATCCCCCTTAGGAGAAATTCACAAACTAGGGCTCCATAACATTTGTAGCCTAAATTACCTGTGGTACAATGTGCAGATTGTGAATGGAATTCAAGGTATCGATAATATATGATTCTGAATTATAAAGTACATACACGTACGGTCAAAATGTATACTAACATGTAATACATAGGTGACTAATAATGATTCACGTCTGTTTCTACTGTTTTGGGGTTTGTAAATATATTTGTCAAAAAGCATTATCTTTAACAAATTACTTACGGCATTTTAGAGCAGGAGATGGACTGCAAATATATGTGTGTGATAACGAGACCAAGGATCAATCCAATTTAAATCCTATACATCTCATAAATAATACATGATATGTATTCTGACATATTGAAGCCTCCCGATGTTGGCGCGTGTGCGTCGCTCCGGCGGTCCGTCTAAAACCTGATATATGAACTCTCGTTCCGCCCCTGTTATCTGTTGTTGATTCCACCAACGAACGGTCATATTGAAGCTTTTTGAAAAAATAAAACACTAAATACGAATATTTGTATATAATATGTATTAGCGGTGTATTACCAGAAGACAAGACGGAAATGAAAATGAACAGTAACGGAGACGTGGCAGAATCTTGTTTTAATATGTCCACGTCGGTGTGATTTGTGCGGTGCACCGTTTGATTACCTAGCAACAGGAACTGTGGTAAACGTGTCTGTTTTAACAAAGGCAAATCACGTCCCTTGTCGTGTTTATTTGATGTGGAGCCATAGGGCTCCATACCTACGGGGATGTAACGCCATGTACTGCTTGAAGACCGAATAGCTCAATCCATTTGATCGTCCAAGAATGTCTTGTCCAGCATCATCGCAGCCTCTTGATGAAGAGACCTTTTATCTGAAGTGCAGAGCTGTCTACCTGTCAGTATTTAGGTCCAGTTTGACGAACATCACGTCAAAACAACAGTTATGCCGTGGTAAGTTACATTAAAGTTAGACCAACATTTCACACCCTATACTTTTACTTGTAGCTTACTCACTCACTCAATAGCTACACTTTTAACAAATCAAACCCTGGTTATCTGCAATTGTAAAACTACACGACATCAAGTTATTTCATAAAACCATTCTGATAATCACCATGTATGTTATTAAAACAGCATGTTGGCAAAGGCCATAATAATAATAACAATAACACCTATATGTTTCATTCTGCGTTCTGTGGGGTTTTGTTTTTTCAGTTTGAAAACTTTGTGTTTGTGCTTTTGTGTCAACAACTGTATGGTACACTAATCTACCCCCCCATCCTAGTTCTCCAACTGGCTGGAAGGAATCCCTCTCTGAAAACTCTTAGGCAGTACTGGGGACCAGCCACCTCCACACTCAACTTTGATGATTTCTGTGAGATCCTCAAGTCAGAAAAGCAGACGGACGAAAATGAGCTGTTGAGGATTTTCAAAGGGATGGATGTAAACGGAGATGGCTTCATATCACACCGTGAGCTGGAGAAAGCCCTTACTACAGTGAGTATTCTTTGTACAGGGAGTAGCCCTTACTACAGTGAGTAGCCCTTACTACAGTGAGTAGCCCTTAGTACAGGGAGTAGCCCTTACTACAGTGAGTAGCCCTTACTACAGTGAGTAGCCCTTACTACAGTGAGTTGCCCTTACTACAGTGAGTAGCCCTTAGCACAGGGAGTAGCCTTACTACAGTGAGTAGCCCTTACTACAGTGAGTAGCCCTTACTACAGTGAGTAGCCCTTAGTACAGTGAGTAGCCCTTGTATGCCTGGTTGTATGTACATTTATGTATATTTCTTTATGTTTGTATATTTTGTATATTGCTTACATAGGTTTATATTTTACATAGGTTTATTTTACATAGGTTTTTATTTTTATTTTTTATTTTATTTTATATATTTATATTCTAACACTTTACTTTACGTAGAGTGTCTGTCTCTTCTTCCTTTTGCACTGGAGTATTGTATTGTAACGAATGCAATTTCCCTCAGGGATTATTAAAGTACGTCTGTCTGTCTGTCTCTGTCTGTCCTTACTACAGTGAGTAGCCCTTAGTACAGGGAGTAGCCCTTACTACAGTGAGTTGCCCTTAATACAGTGAGTAGCCCTTACTACAGTGAGTAGCCCTTAGTACAGTGAGTAGCCCTTACTACAGTGAGTAGCCCTTACTACAGTGAGTAGCCCTTACTACAGTGAGTAGCCCTTAGTACAGTGAGTAGCCCTTACTACAGTGAGTAGCCCTGAGCATTAGTACACATACTGATGTGTGTTATATTGATAATGACTGATACTTCAGTTTGATTTGGGAATTTCCTTTAGTGGATGCACAAAAAGTCCATTACTGTTGTTGTATTTTGTGGTGAAGGAGATTAGAAGTTTCAGGGTTCTAGATTGTTATTGAAATTAATATACGGAAAGTGTATAAACAATTTGATTTAGTTTAGTTTAGTTTCACCACTTGATGGCCATGAGTCAAAAGCAACAAAACATGAATTCAATCAGGGGTTGTCAATGTCCAACAAAGTAATCAAAGTATTGTAGATTCACTGACTAAACACATGTATGTTACAAACCTCCAGAGTGGTGAGAAGATGACAGTTGAGGAGATCGAAGCCATCTTCTCAATAGCTGATGCCAACAAAGACGGCAAATTAGATTATGCAGAGGTAAGCCTGGTGGTCGTTTCCTGTGTTTCAGCATGCAGTCACACGTTACAAGTGTTGGAAGAAGTACCATGTCAAATAATAGTTTAATCTAATACTGAGACATTCATTATCGTTAATGTAAAGCTTATAAGTGACCTCACAATCATTTTGATCCCTGATTTTGGCCTTTCCACAAATGGAATAAGCGACCAAACTAATCTCCGGCATTGCCATAAACAGGGCTAGAGTCCTGCAATGTGACACGGTTAATTGCAATGAATAATCGCAATCACAATACTGGGCAAAAAGAAGGTCGGTTATTGTTTGCGTCACAATGGTGATGGCAGTAAACTAAGGATTGAGGTGTGGTTGAACCGCAGTTCTGCCGGACGCTGGTGACCACGGCAGAGCGCTGCCAGTCGGGCGCTCTGGAGAGGCTGCAGGCTGATGCCAAGATGAGGAGGCAGAACTTTGGCAGCCAGATAGACCGCCATCCTAAGGGTTCCACGTCCTCCCCCTCCTCCCCCTCCTCCCCCTCAGTGACGGTTGCCACGGCGACGACGACAGCCCTCCCCCACCCCCCCTCTGAGTCACAGAGGCAAGGCTCTGACCCGGCACTCAGAAAAGGTTTGACAACCAAATGTGTTTTATGTGATGCTTTGTAGGCACTCTAGTGGCTTTCACAGCTTGCCAGATGAAACCACCTCCTCCTGTATCTCCATTCTATTTGTCTGTCACTAAAGCTGTCTCCACTGTTGAACTTATGATGGAGGTCACCAGCCAGTGTCAATTATTTGACATACGCATCTTTTGTTTTGGTGAGTGCTCTGTACAGGAAAAGTCCTGGGAGGACAGTAGAAGTATAGTGATTTAGATGATCATGTTTGGCTTAAGCAGATTCACATGAGATACAATATGGACATATGGAAGGGTTTCTTTTGGTGTATCTCACCAAAAAAGAGTCTTCACTTGTGTTGGAGCTGAGCCAGAATGTTTTGAAGAAAGGAGGACTGGAGAACGGTGTCCCTGAGAGGGGGGTAACTACAGTTAGCTGCAGTAGGTGATGGAGAGAAGAAACACAGCAAGTCTCTTTAAAAGATAATCCTATTGATTTTTTGAGCTCTGGCACAGGAAGCCCCTTCTGGATGAGAGGTCAGGTCCTTCTAACACATGGCCCACTAACAGATGGACAGGGCTGGGGACCAGCTCTCCTGGGTATTGATCTATACACAGGGGGGGCCCTTTCAATGAGGGCTCTTTCGTTGTCCCACCTTGGGTCACATGGTACAATGTGGAGAGGGAAACAAAATGGCAATGATCTGTACACTGTAAACCTATTGGCTCCCCTGATCCCCATAGACGGAGGGTACAATTTTAACTCATCACCCCAGTGGAAAAGGGTCTGCTTACCTCATTGATATGTACCATGGTCTTCTGATTTGATGGATTTCAAAGCGTGGTAATTCAATTCTCAGAAACAAAATCGGCATTGTGGCTTACGTGGCCTTCCAGTGACAGTCAGTTTCCAGTAATTCCCCTCTCCCACACACACACACACACACACACATACACACCAGGGGCTTCTGATGAACTTGTCCGTGCTCTCTGTGCGTCTTATCTGTGTCTCCATGTGTGTGTGTGTGTGCGTGTGTGTGTACGCGCGCTCCTGCGTGTGCGTGTGCGTGCGCGTGTCTCTGTGTCTGTGTCTGTGTCTGTGTCTGTCTGTGTCTGTCTGTGTGCGTGTGCGTGTGTCTGTGTGTGCGTGTGTGTGTGTGTGTGTGTGTGTGTGTGTGCGTGTGCGTGTGTGTGTGTGTGCATCCCAGAGAGCCGCACGCCGTCCCGCCTCTCCTCTGCACGCAGCCGCCGCTCGTCCCTGTCGTCCGCCGCCGTCACCATGAGCGCTAGTGCAGCTAAAGCTAGCGGGGAGACGCTGGAACCCACTGCACTGCAGGTACCCTCCCTCCCCCAGGTCACCCTCCCTCCCCCAGGTCACCCTCCCTCCCCCAGGTCACCCTCCCTCCCCAGGTCACCCTCCCTCCCCCAGGTACCCTCCCTCCCCCAGGTACCCTCCCTCCCCCAGGTCACCCTCCCTCCCCAGGTACCCTCCCTCCCCCAGGTACCCTCCCTCCCCCAGGTACCCTCCCTCCCCAGGTACCCTCCCTCCCCCAGGTCACCCTCCCTCCCCCAGGTCACCCTCCCTCCCCAGGTCACCCTCCCTCCCCAGGTACCCTCCCTCCCCCAGGTCACCCTCCCTCCCCCAGGTCACCCTCCCTCCCCCAGGTCACCCTCCCTCCCCCAGGTCACCCTCCCTCCCCAGGTACCCTCCCTCCCCCAGGTACCCTCCCTCCCCCAGGTCACCCTCCCTCCCCAGGTCACCCTCCCTCCCCAGGTACCCTCCCTCCCCCAGGTCACCCTCCCTCCCCCAGGTACCCTCCCTCCCCCAGGTACCCTCCCTCCCCAGGTCACCCTCCCTCCCCCAGGTCACCCTCCCTCCCCCAGGTACCCTTCCCCCCACACCCCCACTGAGCCGGGGGAGATGAAGCCATGGGTGCAGGGAGTTGGAGCAGGCAGACACTAACATGGACCACATGAGAGCCATGCTTGTGTCTGCCATACGGAGCGAGCTCGTGAAAGAACACCGACCGCTGTGTTGCCAACGCTGGTCTGGTTCTGGTGTGGAACACACACCGGGTGGCGCCGCTCAAAGAACCCACAAGTTAGAGAAGCGGCTGGACGCCGTGTCGGCTGCACAGTATGGATTCCAACTCTTTAGTTTGTGTACTTTGCTTTTCCTTAACCCTTCTGCTGTTGTTCACAGCAACAACAAAAGGTAAGTCCAGTGAAGGCAGTAGATAAATAAATAACTGGAACAACTCCCCTGTCGCACTCACAGCCAGAGGCACTGTGGCGAGATTGGAAAGGGCGTTGCTGTCTGTGTGTGTGTGTGTGTGTGTGTGTGTGTGTGTGTGTGTGTGTGTGTGTGTGTGTGTGTCTAGAGATTGCCTCGTACAGTAGTTCCCCATCACCTGTTTGGCTCCTTTATTGCCGTGGTCAGGGCTGATAATTGTGTGTGTGTGTGTGTGTGTGTGTGTGTGTGTGTGTGTGTGTGTGTGTGTGCATCGCTGCATGCACAAGTGTGTTGTTTCTGATTGTGATAAAAGTTTTATTTCCCCCAGAAATGGGTTTGGGATAATATTTCTATGAATATTTCTAGGAGATATAATATTTTAGTATTGGGTGAGAACTACAAACAGGCCATGGGGGGCGGTGGAGGTGGGCTGGACACAGCACGGTAAATCAGAGTCCCGGGCGGCCTGACAGCGGCTGTATGATGGGGGACCTCTCTACGGGGGCATCATTTCCGGGGCCCTTTAAGAAACGGACGCGTCGCCCGCGGCAATTTCCTTCATCTCGTACTGTCTGGACAAACCGCCAAAGTGTTACGGTTTGATCTGTTACGCTTTTCCCAGCCCAAGATAAATACGTTGAGAAAATTGCTTTTTTTCCAAAGGAGTGACAGGCTCCATGTAATGATACTTTATGGTACTTAACGGTGCTTTATCGCACCTCGCGCTGCTCTGTTTCTTTGTTTAACTTAGTGATTTATTTGTCTACCAAGAGGAAATGCACCCCGGTGCCGGAGCCTGGATGTCCTTTTGCTGTGTGTCCACATTAACTGTGTTTTCCTTTAATGCGTCTCCGATGGCGCGTACTAAAAGTTCCTCCCTGGTCTCCGTGTTCCCCGGCTATAAATGATGGCCTCGTCTCGGCCGCGCTCGCAGACAAAAGGGAACAAAGGGGTTTCCAGAATGAGAAAGAAATGGAAGGTTTTATAAATATTTCCAAAATAGCTGCTTGATATTTTTGAAATGATCGCCTTTAGAGATTGATAACCTGTATTCATCAAAATAAATAAATACCAAAGATTTGGAATTTGCCCTGTTAAGGGGCCTGGTTGATGATTATGTTCTGCTCTTTATTCCAACGTAATGGAACACTACTGCCATCTTGTGGATAGACAGTAGTATGGCAAAAATACCCTGACCTGTCCCACTCTAGTCAAAGTCAACAGCACAGAGAAGAGTTTCAAATTGTTTGTGTAAAAATGTCTGTGTCTTCCATAGTCTAAATTGTTCCTCTGTATGCGAGCTGTTTGTTCATCAAACGTGGAAGCGTGAAGCCCTTGTCTCATCACAGTCACCATGGTAACGGTGTTCCCGCAGGACTGGCAGCATGCTGGTGTGAGAGGCTGCTTCTACCTGGAGGAGGAGGGCAGCATCAGCTCCCTGCAGTACCGCCTCCACCTGCCCCAACCCTCCTCCGTCTACCTCAGCATCCAGCCCCTCAGTCTGGGAGCCCACTCTGGTACTGTGTGTGTGTGTGTGTGTGTGTGTGTGTGTGTGTGTGTGTGTGTGTGTGTGTGTGTGTGTGTGTGTGTGTGCGTGTGCGTGTGCGCGTGCGTGTGTAGGAATTCCAAATACACCAGACATTGTTGTCATATCTCAGCATTCTAGAACAGTTAGGCTATTTGAAATATCATGTGCATTTGATCTGTTCATGGAGGACTCTTACCTCTCTAAGACTGTAAAATACCAATCATTAGTATCTACCATTGAAAACCTTGGCTACAGATGCCAGCTTATTGTGCTGGTGTTTGGTAGTCTAGGGCATGTACACAGGCTGGTGACTCGGGGACTTGTGCGTGTGCGTGCGTGATAAAAGACAAACATTGATCATGTTAGAGCACTGACCAAGCATGTGTGGCGAGTTTACTATGCCTGCAGGAAAAGTAAATTGGATAAAATCAGCTAGTGGTACACGGACCGTGTGTAATCTCACTCTATGCTGTGACCTGCCACCTTTCAGCTTTCCTTTTCATTCACAATGACCCCCTGCAGTGTTTCTCCGTGCCCCCCCAGACAAGCCGTCGCCTCAGAGCTGGATGAGCGTGGACACGGCCCTCTTGGTGACGTCCGCGGGACAGAGCAAAGACGAGTGCAGCCTGCTGTGTCTCACCGAGGCCAGGGACAAGGATGTGAGTGTGTGTCTCACCGAGGCCAGGGACAAGGACGTGAGTGTGTGTCTCACCGAGGCCAGGGACAAGGACGTGAGTGTGTGTCTCACCGAGGCCAGGGACAAGGACGTGAGTGTGTGTCTCACCGAGGCCAGGGACAAGGACGTGAGTGAGTGTGTGTCTCACCGAGGCCAGGGACAAGGACGTGAGTGTGTGTCTCACCGAGGCCAGGGACAAGGACGTGAGTGTGTGTCTCACCGAGGCCAGGGACAAGGACGTGAGTGAGTGTGTGTCTCACCGAGGCCAGGGACAAGGACGTGAGTGTGTGTCTCACCGAGGCCAGGGACAAGGACGTGAGTGTGTGTCTCACCGAGGCCAGGGACAAGGACGTGAGTGAGTGTGTGTCTCACCGAGGCCAGGGACAAGGACGTGAGTGTGTGTCTCACCGAGGCCAGGGACAAGGACGTGAGTGTGTGTCTCACCGAGGCCAGGGACAAGGACGTGAGTGTGTGTCTCACCGAGGCCAGGGACAAGGACGTGAGTGTGTGTCTCACTGAGGCCAGGGACAAGGACGTGAGTGTGTGTCTCACCGAGGCCAGGGACAAGGACGTGAGTGTGTGTCTCACTGAGGCCAGGGACAAGGACGTGAGTGAGTGTCTCACCGAGGCCAGGGACAAGGACGTGAGTGAGTGTGTGTCTCACCGAGGCCAGGGACAAGGATGTGGGTGTGTGTCTCACCGAGGCCAGGGACAAGGACGTGAGTGTGTGTCTCACTGAGGCCAGGGACAAGGATGTGAGTGTGTGTCTCACCGAGGCCAGGGACAAGGACGTGAGTGTGTGTCTCACCGAGGCCAGGGACAAGGACGTGAGTGAGTGTCTCACCGAGGCCAGGGACAAGGACGTGAGTGTGTGTCTCACCGAGGCCAGGGACAAGGACGTGAGTGAGTGTGTGTCTCACTGAGGCCAGGGACAAGGACGTGAGTGTGTGTCTCACCGAGGCCAGGGACAAGGACGTGAGTGTGTGTCTCACCGAGGCCAGGGACAAGGACGTGAGTGTGTGTCTCACTGAGGCCAGGGACAAGGACGTGAGTGTGTGTCTCACCGAGGCCAGGGACAAGGACGTGAGTGTGTGTCTCACTGAGGCCAGGGACAAGGACGTGAGTGAGTGTCTCACCGAGGCCAGGGACAAGGACGTGAGTGAGTGTGTGTCTCACCGAGGCCAGGGACAAGGACGTGAGTGTGTGTCTCACCGAGGCCAGGGACAAGGACGTGAGTGTGTGTCTCACCGAGGCCAGGGACAAGGACGTGAGTGTGTGTCTCACTGAGGCCAGGGACAAGGATGTGAGTGTGTGTCTCACCGAGGCCAGGGACAAGGACGTGAGTGTGTGTCTCACCGAGGCCAGGGACAAGGACGTGAGTGTGTGTCTCACCGAGGCCAGGGACAAGGACGTGAGTGTGTGTCTCACTGAGGCCAGGGACAAGGACGTGAGTGTGTGTCTCACCGAGGCCAGGGACAAGGACGTGAGTGAGTGTCTCACCGAGGCCAGGGACAAGGACGTGAGTGTGTGTCTCACCGAGGCCAGGGACAAGGACGTGAGTGAGTGTCTCACCGAGGCCAGGGACAAGGACGTGAGTGAGTGTGTGTCTCACCGAGGCCAGGGACAAGGATGTGGGTGTGTGTCTCACCGAGGCCAGGGACAAGGACGTGAGTGTGTGTCTCACTGAGGCCAGGGACAAGGACGTGAGTGTGCACCACCAAAGAGCTTCCACTAGGTTGTGTGTTCCGGCTGTGGTGTGTGTGCTGACCGGCTGTGTGCTGACCGGCTGTGTGCTGACCGGCTGTGTGCTGACCGGCTGTGTGCTGACCGGCTGTGTGCTGACCGGCTGTGTGCTGACCGGCTGTGTGCTGACTGGCTGTGTGCTCGCCATCAGAGGTACGTGTGGCGTGGAGAGCTTCCTGCCGGGAGCTACTTCCTGCTGCCCTTCACCAGCGGCTGCAGGCTGAGGAGGCGGAGCAGCAAGACGGCCACGCCCACCAGACCAGAACCGCTGGTGTACCGCACAGACACTGGAGAGCTGGACCTCACCAGGGAGCTGCGGTGTGTGTGTGTGTGTGTGTGTGTGTGTGTGTGTGTGTGTGTGTGTGTGTGTGTGTGTGTGTGTGTGTGTGTGTGTGTGTGTGTGTGTGTGTGTGTGTGTGTGTGTGTGTGTGTGTGTGTGTGTGTGTGTGTGTGTGTGTGTGCGCGCTCCAGAACATGGGCATTTCTGCAGCAACAGCGTGTGTGTGTGTAGAGGCCATTATGACCTTACAAACATCTGGAAGCTCAATCACAGGTCCAGTCTCCGAGGGCTTAACAGGACACGTTATATGGCACCCCGGACCCCCAAGTCCTCTAAAGGGCAAGGAAAACTCCCCCCAGTTATCAGGGAAGAAACCTTCAGAAGAAGTCTCCCTCCCTCCTGTGCTGGGATGGGTCCTCTAACAGGCTGTGTTGGTACTGGGCTTGTTTTGTGGCTGACACTGTATTTACACATACAGGGGATATATGAGGGGATATACTGGGACTATTTTATGTAAGACTAGTGCACAATTGTAGAAAATAACCATTTGTGCTCAAAATATCGGCGCTACAGGAAACATGGTGCCGATTGAGAAGCGATGTCTGTGGTTGTATTCACGGTCTCGGGTCATTGTTCGCTCTGCCACAGGGAGGCGCTGTCGGACATCTTTGACGCGATTGACCTGGATGGGAACGGCCTCATCAGCCTGGAGGAGTACAACCTGTTTGAGCTGAGGACCAGTGGGGAGAAGTGTGACGAGGAAGCCT
>JAXIVH010000046.1:543338-578338 GCA_036785325.1 Urophycis tenuis | reverse complement strand
TCACAGCAAGAACTGCTGCAGCAGCCGGGGAATGAGTGTGTTCGCCGTGGAGGTGCCAGCCAAGACCAAGATGGTGACCAGAAACTCCTACCTCCAGCTCCCTGTCTTTTCTCTCTCTCTATTGTTGCTCTCTCTCTCTGCTGCTCTTTCTCTGCCGCTCTTTCTCTCTCTCGCTCTCTCTCTCTCGCTCGCGCTCTTCACTATATTACAGCTATTGACAGATGTGAATAAACATTCACATCTGTCATAAAACATTTGTTTAGACAACCAAAGACAAACAACCAAATAGCACAACACAGCAGGCTTTCAACATGCTTCCTCCCATGTTTGTGAGCCACTCTGTTCACGTTACACACGTAACAACATGGATACCAACCAAGGAGATACCATGGATGTTGTGATGGTCCTCTACTGAAGACTAATGTCTGCCACCCTCTCTGCCAGGTGCACCAGCATGTCCTCCCCATCAACGAGAGGCAGGAGTGGACCTACTGCTGTGTGGAGAGCACCCTGCCCTGACAATGTGTTAGTATGTATCTAGAATATAATATCTAGCATGTACTCAGAGCACTCGTGTGATGGCCACTGTGTATTCACAAGTTAGGACACTGGTTGGCTTCTGGGGGTAGATGAGCCACAATGAGTGTAAAAATATGATCATGAAATGTAATTACAATCCTAATGTTATTATGATCAACCTTATGTTGTTTTTAATGCACATTACATATTGTGAATGTGCGTTTGTTTCATGTCCAATGTTCTGAAAGACTTGATTGTGAACTTTATTGTAGTGTATCGTCCTCAGATTATGTAAGCATTGATTTTCAAAGTGTTGTGATGTAAAAGAATATCCCCACCATGTGCCCTGTGCCTTGTCTTTAATAATTTTATATCTTCTAATGCCTTATGTGTTACTTGCAATGTCACAAGGAATTTCACTGTTCAGATCCCTGCGTTATACAGTGCATATGACAAATGTAACACTTTGACTTTGAATTTGACTTATGTCAATCATTGACTAATTGAATTCAATTTCATGAATTTACAGCAGTTTTTTTTCATTCAATTCATAACATCAGCAGTGTAATCACTGTAATCTACCCATGCATGTCGTCGTGGATGAAGCTTTCAGAAGGGTGTATTTCTACAGTGTTCAGTCTGCACAATGTGGATTTGAAACCTTCACAGAAACATTTTTCCAGTTTACTACGTCTGGCCAGGTTCGTGTTCACCAAGTGTGTGCTCACTGAGCCCCGCCTGCAGGAACATGATTGGTTGAAACAAATCTGAGGCAAAAGAAGGTGAAACAGACTTTGGATATGAATGTGTGAGACAGACCCGAGGCCACGCCCCTACAGTCCCCAATGTGCTGAATGCAGACAGGGTAGCTGGCACTGAAGAGGCATGCAGTCTGAACTTTATTCACCCTTGACCTTTCCCAACCCAGCGCAGGCTTTGACCTTCTATTTATACCCTCCAAAGCCTTTATTATGCCCTTTGACCTTCTCTGTTGAAACAGAAGAGCAGCCACACGTCATCTGAGATGTGTGCTTAACCTTCCTGCTGCGTGGTGTTCTGTGTTCTGTGTCCAGCACAGCAGTGACTCTCTCACCTGGCAGGGCTCTGAATGAAAGGGTTGGAGCTTGTGTTCACAAAGACAGTAACTTCAATTAATAATAAAGGAAGTCATTGCATTGATATAGTGCCATTCAAGTCACCCAAAGTGTTTTCATTGTGTGTGTGTGTGTGTGTGTGTGTGTGTGTGTGTGTGTGTGTGTGTGTGTGTGTGTGTGTGTGTGTGTGTGCGTGTCGAGGGGGGGGGGGGGGGAGGGGGCTAATATGACACCTCATCCACTAACATACCGTTTTACTAGCTTTTTCGAACTCAACTCCAACAAATCCGAAGAATCATTGGTCCTGACTCCCTCACCCACTCCACTCAGAACTTCACCCTTAACATTGACGGCTCCACCATCACCCCCCACCAAAATCCGTAACCTTGGAGTTATCCTGGACCCCACACTCTCCTTCCTCCCCCCATGTCAACCATATTACCAAAACCGCCTTTTTCCACCTCCGAAACATCGCCCACCTCCGCCCCAACCTGTCGACTACCGCTGCTGAGACACTCATCCATGCTTTCACTTCATCCAGGCTCGACTATTGCAGCAGTCTTCTGTATGGCACCACCACCAAAGTCCTCAATAAACTCCAATATGTCCAGAGCTCCTCACCGGTACCCCGCTCCAGAGAACACATCACACCTGTCCTCCATGAACTCCATTGGTCTTCCAATTAAACACCGAATCAACTTCAAAATCTTACTCACCACCTACAAGGCCCTGAACAACCTAGCCCCCCCCCCCCCCCCCCCCCCCCCCCCCCCCCCCCCCCCCCACCTCGCCGACCTCCTCCATCACCACGCCCCCTCCCGGTCCCTCAGGTCCATTTCTGTCAACCTGCTGCAAGTCCCCCGGACTAAGCGCCGGACTTGGGGTGATCGGGCCTTCTCAGTTGCTGCCCCCACCCTCTGGAACTCACTCCCCTCCCACATCAAAGTCTCCCCAACCCTCTCTTCTTTCAAATCTGCTCTCAAAACACACCTCTTTACACTAGCCTTCCCCACCTAACTTTATCCTAGTCTGGCTTAATAAAGTTCTGTTGTTTAGTTTGATAGGGCAATATGTAAAGCGTCTTAGAGTACCATATTAAGCGCTATATAAATCAGATTTATTTTATTTTATTTTTTATTACTGTTAAATTTTGTCACTGTTGCAGTTCAAGTCAATAAGTCAACTCTTGTTCCTGGCAATGTTTTATGTAGTGTGTTTGTGTGTTTATGTTTATGTTTGTGTGTTTCTATTTCTACAAGCAAACCAAATCAAGCTGGGAAGCAGAACATTGTTTACATCCTGTGGCGCTTCTAAGCTATTGGAGCTTCAAAGTTTGCTGGTCAATACAAGCACACAAAATGTAACAATTCACTACTGCTGTCTGACACTTTAGTTAGTTACAACATAGTACATGTTCTACAATGGAGCTGTTACAACAGTCATGATCCAATGTATATCATAGAAGTAGACCTGTAGAAATGTGAAGGGGTGTAGAGGGATTTTGTTGAGTTTTTGGCTCACATGTCTCTCTAGTTGCTCAATGACTTTTCAATGGCATGGTTTAGGTGATAGTTAACAGATTGTTTGAGCTAGTTTTCCTGAAGATGGTAATCAAACAATGACGCAACAGGCAAACAGCAGTGTCCTGGATTTAACTATTTCACAACATCTATGTAGGTTACTATTGTGAAGTTTGACATCTCGAAATCTGTAACAGAAGTGCATATCAATTCCAAGGATTATTAGTATTTTTACAATATTGTTTGATTTGAGATATAATTCTAAAACAACTCTCAGGTAATACAACAATTCAGACCAATGTCAGACTTTATTTAGTAGAGCTGCTGGGTCCGAGATTATGTTCTAGATTAGAATATGTTGGTGTCTACCTTTCTGTTGTGAACTTAATCCTTTAATTTGTTGAATCATATGAACTGTATTCAGAGAAACACCTTTAATTATAACACAATTCCTTAATTTCATTTAATTTTGTACACATGTGTATTTCATTCACATGCTAACAAACAGCATAACAAGTACTTAATAGTAATAGTACTGAACACTCCGGTCCACATGGCTATTTCAGTTGAACCAATCAGGCCGCGGTGTTCATCGAGGGGGCGTGGCTCTACGCTGTACGTGTAGCACAGCTGGTAGCATCGAACTGACTCCACGGAGCTCAACTGGATCTGTCGGACCGTCACCGGGTTTTTTTGGGCGAAAATGGTGACCATAACAGTCGTGAAGACCAAGCCCTACACTGACCAGAAGCCTGGCACCAGCGGTCTGAGGAAGAGGGTGACCGTGTTCCAGCAGAATGAACACTACGCGGAGAACTTCATCCAGAGTATCCTCTCCGTCATTGAGCCCAGCGAGCGCCAGGAGGCCACTCTGGTCGTCGGGGGAGATGGAAGATTTTACATGAAAGAAGCCATTCAGCTGATCGTCCAGATTGCTGCTGCCAACGGGGTCAGTCGTCATTCAGATGTTTGATTTAGTCTACCTGGGTTGTCTGTGGCTTGTACGTCACTTCCCTATGTAACACCAGCTAGCAGGCTAATGGCTCTAGCTGTCAAACAACTTTCAGCCTATTTTATTGGCATGCTCTCCGACTGATTACTTGTATTGCTACATTTCCCTGAGTAAGTTTTGCCACTAGGAAATAATGGAAAACAATGCAAAACGGTACAGTGTTGCAATGCTGACCTTCAGCTATATGTTGAAAGATTGTGTCGTATAAGGAAACCAGCAACAGGGCTTTTAAATACTGATCCATTTGTCTACTCGGTTTCAACTCTGCAAGACCTATGAGGTGCATGACGATGTTCAGAGCAACACTGACAGCTTTGGACTGAGGTGTGTTGACATGGTTTCCCTTACTGTCCCTGGGTCAAACCACCGCAGTGCTCTTTGGAAAAGAGCAGGAGGATCACTTGCATGCAAAGCGGTACCTTTGGCATTTAACTCAGCGCGACGTCCATTGGATCGCATGTGTTTCAACATTCAACGCCTACAATTTCGCAATGACAAATGAACTGTACCGTTGCGGTCGTGGAAGGTGAATAAACGGTGCTATTGTGGATAAGTAACGATGCATGGTCTTCTGCGATTGGCTGCTTCGCCTGTGATCCAGGCTTGACTGTTCGCCTGTGGGGGGCGTAACGTGCAACGTGCCGACTGTCACGTTCCCCTGCGTTTTGTTCAGTAGAAATGGGGTCTGCATGCCCACCACGATGCCCACCGATTAACCGACACCTCCCCAGATTGTGTCTCTGCTGAGTTCTTTATGTGAATAAAGATACATAGAGATTTCAATGCCATTGAAATGGTATTTTATAAAGTATTTAAATGACATAAGAAGCAGCCACATGGGCAAGTCCCATGGACAGTATGTGTCACATGGACATAGTATTCCTCATGCTATGTTGCTGTTTAGTGGCAGATGACTGCCGTTACCTAAAGTCTGTGTGTCTTCAGATCAACCACCTGGTGATCGGCCAGGATGGCATCATGTCGACCCCAGCGGTCTCCTGTGTGATCCGCCAGATGAAGGCGGTGGGGGGCATCATCCTCACGGCCAGCCACAACCCCGGGGGGCCCAACGGAGACTTTGGCATCAAATACAACATCGCCAGCGGGGGTCAGTTCAAGTAGTGGTTACACAGCAACTAGTCTGGGAGCCAGCAGTCCTCCTCACGCCGGGGCAGGAAACAAGGCACTGAAAGGGGCGGAGTTAGACCTCGTTTCCTGTTTTGTTTTGTGTATTTCTACAGTGGCCCTGAAGTCAGATTTGTGAGCCTACACAGTAAGTAGCCGCCACAAATCAAACCCCACGTTCAGGTTATGGCAATGGCTGTTCCTTATTGGTTCAAGAAAGGATGTCACATGTCACAATAGTTTGAATGGAAAATGGCGTTATCTAGCACTAAGTTGAGTAGGAATTGTATTTATTTCTTGATGTATTAAGAGTTCAGCAGATACGTGCTAGATGCTAAGCTACAGCCGTCTTCCATGTTATGTGTTATAAATTGGGCTCATTAATGCAGAGTTCCCCCCTCTAAGGTCAGGGATTGCCCTCGGTAGATCACTCTTTAAGAGCTTCATGTATGTTCCTTCCTGCCCCACCCAGGACCCGCCCCAGAGGCCATCACCAACAAGATCTACGAGGTCAGCAAAGGCCTGCAGGAGTACCCCATCTGCCCAGACATCAAGGTGGACCTGTCCACCATCGGCAAGCAGACCTTCCAGGTGGACTCTTTCAAGCCCTTTACAGGTCTGGTGGCATTGGCCCAGAATGTAGTTATATAGTTTCATCTGTTTCATCCGTCAGCCGTCTAAGCAATGTCTAAATGGATCAAGACATGCTTGTACACATTGGGATGCATGTTTGTTTTGTTGTGCTGATAAATAAGTGTTGTGTACTTTGGATTGCAGCCAGGGCTTTGCCTCGGCCCGATCAGCACTGCTGTCGTACATTATTTGTCCAAAGAACTGTCAAAGAACTAGTCTTTTGATCTAGCTAATGGGCTAAGATTAAAAATATTGTTCTGCAGCACTTTGAGCATATTGTTTCTGCGTTGTCAAGGAAACACCGGTCGGTCTTTGTATATCATGTCATTCACGGTAGAATGAACCGTTGACCGTCTCACACAAGATTCTCACACAAGAGTGCTCTTCTCTCATCTCACTGCATGAGTGCTGTTCTCTTGTCTCATTGTGTGAGTGCTGTTCTCTTGTCTCATTGTGTGAGTGCTTTTCTCTCGTCTCATTCTGTGAGTGCTGTTCTCTCGTCTCACTCTGTGAGTGCTGTTCTCTCGTCTGTTCTCTCGTCTCATTCTGTGAGTACTGTTCTCTCGTCTCAGTCTGTGAGTACTGTTCTCTTGTCTGTTCTCTCGTCTCAGTCTGTGAGTACTGTTCCCGTCTGTTCTCTCGTCTCATTCTGTGAGTACTGTTCTCTCGTCTCACTCTGTGAGTACTGTTCTCCCGTCTCATTCTGTGAGTGCTGTTCTCTCGTCTCATTCTGTTATTGCTGCTCTCTCATCTCATAGTGTGAGTGCTGTTCTCGTCTCATTCTGTGAGTGCTGTTCTCTCGTCTCATTCTGTGAGTGCTGTTCTCTTGTCTCATTGTGTGAGTGCTGTTCTCTCATCTCATTCTGTGAGTGCTGTTCTCTCGTTTCATTCTGAGTGCTGTTCTCTCATCTGTTCTCTCATCTCACTTTGTGAGTGCTGTTCTCTCATCTCATTCTGTGAGTACTGTTCTCTCGTCTCATTGTGTGAGTTCTGTTCTCTCGTCTCACGTTCTCTCGTCTCATTCTGTGAGTACTGTTCTCTCGTCTGTTTTCTTGTCTCATTCTTTGAGTACTGTTGTCTCGTCTGTTCTCTCGTCTCATTCTGTGAGTGCTGTTCTCTTGTCTCATTCTGAGTGCTTGTGTTGCCTCAGCCACAGTGGACATCGTGGACTCCGTGGAGGCGTACGGTGAAATGCTCAGGGACATCTTTGACTTTGCCGCGCTGAAGGAGCTCCTGTCAGGGGCCAATCACATCAACGTCCGTCTGGATGCCATGCACGGAGGTGTGTGTGTGGGGGGGGGGGGGGGGGGCAGCGGCACCCAAACCAGGACTGTGTTGGATAAGTCAGAAACACAAAGCTTAGTTTGACAATAGAAGTGTGTCGGTCAACTGCTCTGCTTTGCTGGACAATACCTCTTGAGTAAGACATTTTTGAATTGTAATCTTCAAATGTAATTGTACTGACGACGTTGACGATAATAATTCGAAAAACTATTTTATGTTCGTACCGCATTGTTTACAAAGTCCTTGTACTTTTATGGATTAAAATAACTGTACATTTAACGATGTTGCTGTGTTCACCAGCCGCATGTCATTCAAGTCTTCATCTGTCAGCCTCTCTCACTGACACCTTCACTCCTAGTTGTCGGGCCCTACGTGAAGAAGATCGTGTGTGAGGCGCTGGGCTCCCCGGCCACCTCGGCTGTCAACTGTGTCCCCAAGGAGGACTTTGGAGGCCACCACCCTGACCCCAACCTGACTTACGCAGCCGACCTGGTCACCACCATGAAGGGGGGCGAGTACGACTTTGGCGCCGCCTTCGACGGCGACGGCGTAAGTTCTGCTGTAACCATGTGGTTGTGGACGTGTGTCTCTGGGCAGGTCATCTGCGTGGTCACCCTGTGACTCAACGTCAGGTTGACCAACCCGGGGAAGTGGTGCAACCTGCCACCTGGCTCCCAGGATCATGACAACCTAAAAGGAGAACCAAACTCTCTGACCCAGGCTTTTAAAAAGGCTTTGCGGTTTGGGTTGGTCCAGGGGCCTCCGGGGCCTCCGGGGCCTCCGGGGGCCTCCGGGGGCTGCAGGCCTGGGTCGCCTCAGTGCTGGATCTGCAGGCAACACGCTGAGGCTCCCAACGGGGAGTGGGAATGAGTTTTTAACTCATGTGGTGCAGCTTTCCAATATAATGAGCGTAATTCACTGCTTCACTTCTGTATGCCGTCGACCGGTGAAAGGAATTTGTATTGAGACTGTTAACCGCATGATTTTACAATAAAGAAAAAAAAAGAAGATGAACCCCAGCCCCATTTTCCAAGGCCCCGCCCCCACCCCGTGTGTGTGCCGTGCGTCCAATCGCGTGCTGAGCGTGTGTCATGTCTTCCTGCCCCCCAGGACCGCAACATGGTGCTGGGTAAGAACGGCTTCTTCGTCAACCCCTCCGACTCGGTGGCCGTCATCGCGGCCAACATCACCAGCATCCCGTACTTCCAGAGGAGCGGTGTGAGGGGCCTAGCCCGCAGCATGCCCACCAGCGCTGCGCTGGACAAGTGAGTCCCCCGGGCCGCAGCGGTACCACGGATCCGGGACCGCTTCCACTGTGTGGCCCTAGCAGGCTCGCTCAGACTGGTGTCTGACGGGCTCAAGTCTAGGCGAACGTCTGCCGGGTTGACTTTCTTTCGATTCATTTGTTTCGACCAATCGTCTTGCTGAGTTTGCGTTTGCCACTTGCACTCGTACGTTCTGTATCTGTAAGGGCAAACACAGCTGGAGTCAACTGGGAAAAAAAGTCTGTAAAGGTTTAAAATCAATGCCGTGTTGACTGCACACTGTAGAGTTTTTAGAATAGAAGAGAATTTATCGGAATAATCCCCATTCTGAGTTTTCTTCGGTAGAATATCTCCATAACAAAATGGATGCCTGTTTCCGGCCTCAGCTCTGTGCCGTCTCCCCCCCAGAAGTCCTGCTGTAACACAGCGGCACCAGACCCCAGATTAGTGCCAAAGCCACATACTGTAGTTCTATTTTGAATGTCATTGACACCACTGCCATTCACCAGAGGGCCTTGCAGGTTAACAGGCAGTGAATGGTTACTCTAAAAGTCCCTTCATCTCTGACTGGTTGAGTGATCCACCTGACTGTTCTCTCTGTTCTCAGTGATCCACCTGACTGTTCTCTGTGTGCTCAGTGAACCACCTGACTGTTCTCTGTGTGCTCAGTGATCCACCTGACTGTTCTCTGTGTGCTCAGTGATCCACCTGACTGTTCTCTCTGTTCTCAGTGATCCACCTGACTGTTCTCTGTGTGCTCAGTGAACCACCTGACTGTTCTCTCTGTTCTCAGTGATCCACCTGACTGTTCTCTGTGTGCTCAGTGAACCACCTGACTGTTCTCTCTGTTCTCAGTGATCCACCTGACTGTTCTCTGTGTGCTCAGTGAACCACCTGACTGTTCTCTGTGTGCTCAGTGATCCACCTGACTGTTCTCTGTGTGCTCAGTGATCCACCTGACTGTTCTCTCTGTTCTCAGTGATCCACCTGACTGTTCTCTGTGTGCTCAGTGAACCACCTGACTGTTCTCTGTGTGCTCAGTGAACCACCTGACTGTTCTCTCTGTTCTCAGTGATCCACCTGACTGTTCTCTGTGTGCTCAGTGAACCACCTGACTGTTCTCTCTGTTCTCAGTGATCCACCTGACTGTTCTCTGTGTGCTCAGTGAACCACCTGACTGTTCTCTCTGTTCTCAGTGAACCACCTGACTGTTCTCTGTGTGCTCAGTGAACCACCTGACTGTTCTCTCTGTTCTCAGTGATCCACCTGACTGTTCTCTGTGTGCTCAGTGAACCACCTGACTGTTCTTTGTGTGTCCAGTGATCCACCTGACTGTTCTCTGTGTGCTCAGTGAACCACCTGACTGTTCTCTGTGTGCTCAGTGATCCACCTGACTGTTCTCTGTGTGCTCAGTGAACCACCTGACTGTTCTCTGTGTGCTCAGTGAACCACCTGACTGTTCTCTGTGTGCTCAGTGAACCACCTGACTGTTCTCTGTGTGCTCAGTGAACCACCTGACTGTTCTTTGTGTGCTCAGTGAACCACCTGACTGTTCTCTGTGTGCTCAGTGAACCACCTGACTGTTCTCTGTGTGCTCAGTGAACCACCTGACTGTACTTTGTGTGCTCAGTGATCCACCTGACTGTTCTCTGTGTGCTCAGTGATCCACCTGACTGTTCTTTGTGTGCTCAGTGAACCACCTGACTGTTCTCTGTGTGCTCAGTGTGGCCAAAGCCCTGCAGATGCAGCTCTACGAGACGCCCACTGGATGGAAGTTTTTCGGCAATCTGATGGACGCCGGCAAGCTGTCGCTCTGCGGTGAAGAGAGCTTCGGGACCGGTGAGCGAGGCCTTCCACGCTCACGCTCACTCTCACTCTCACTCTCACTCTCCTCCCCTTGGGGGTGGACTACATGACACAAATAATAGTTTTATTAAAGTATTTTCACAGAACAATAATGGAACATGCTGATCTCATTTGCACCGTCGCGGATGATACATTGTTCGTTAGCTCAGATTTGAATTAAGAATGTACGGAATTAACTACTTTTTAAAGAAGTAGATCATTTTTTTTAATGTAATAATTTTTTTATAATTGAACCCCTGATTAATTCAATCGAAACAATAATGATATCATCTTTTTTTAATGTAATTGATTGTCCTTTTTTCCCTCCTGACCGGTGTGCGTTTCACACCTCCTCCGTCCTCCTCCGTCCTCCTCCGTCAGGCTCCGACCACATCCGGGAGAAAGATGGCCTCTGGGCGGTGCTGGCCTGGCTCTCCATCCTGGCCACGCGCAAGTTGAGTGTGGAGGACATCATGAAGGAACACTGGCAGAAGTTTGGCAGGAACTTCTTCACCAGGTCGGCACTGCACTGCCTGTTGGGGAAACGCCTCGCAATCTATTCAGACAAGCCAGGCTGACCGTATCTTGTTAACAGTGCTGTGGCACCACCCTGTGGTGAATCTTATAACTGCAGAATACAATCGAAACATTCCCCATAAAAGACCTTCATATTACATTGCATGAGGGTAGCATGAGATAAATGTTTCCTTGTGGTTATTTTGGGATTAGTTTGCAACAAGGTGTATGTTCCTCCCCTGCAGGTATGACTATGAGGAGGTGGACTCAGACTCAGCCAACAGGATGATCACAGAGCTGGAGGCGGCCATGTTGAAGCCCTCTTTTGTGGGGAAGACGTTCTCGTCCGGTGACAAGACGTACAACGTGGCCGTGGCAGATAACTTCTCCTACACCGACCCAGTGGACGGCAGCGTGTCTAACAACCAGGTGGGCTTCAGGGGAAGAAGTGTGTGAGCAGAGCATGGTGTGTTCATGCATTCAACTGTTTGTGCTGTTGATAGAAGCTGCTTATTTAAACCAAAAGGGTTTTAATGAAGAGGGTTCATAGTTTTAATTGTTAAAAAATTCCATTCCATTGTAAAAAATGGAATGTTGACATGGAAGTCAGTCAGTCTCTCTCCCGTCTGCATCAGTTAAAAGTGTCAGGAGAGGGCTCTTAATCTTATTCTCTCTCTCTCTCTCTCTCTCTCTCTCTCTCTCTCTCTCTCTCTCTCTCTCTCTCTCTCTCTCTCTCTCTCTCTCTCTCTCTCTCTCTCTCTCTCTCTCTCTCTCTCTCTCTCTCTCTCTCTCTCTCTCTCTCTCTCTCTCTCTCTCTCTCTCTCTCTCTCTCAGGGCCTGAGGATCATCTTCTCTGATGGCTCCAGACTCATCTTCCGTCTCAGCGGTACAGGCAGTGCCGGGGCGACCATCAGGCTCTACATAGACAGCTATGAGAAGGACCCCCAGAAGATCTACCAAGACCCTCAGGTCAGCACGCCCCCCTGAGTTGTTTGAAAGGAAAAATGTCTGCATCTGGGCCAACATGCAGTCAGTGAGAGGTGGCTCGGTGAGAGATGGCTCAGTAAGAGGTGGCTCGGTGAGAGGTGGCTCGGTGAGAGGTGGCTCGGTGAGAGGTGGCTCAGTGAGAGATGGCTCGGTGAGAGGTGGCTCGGTGAGAGGTGGCTCGGTGAGAGGTGGCTCGGTGAGAGGTGGCTCGGTGAGAGGTGGCTCGGTGAGAGGTGGCTCAATGAGAGGTGGCTCGGTGAGAGGTGGCTCGGTGAGAGGTGGCTCAATGAGAGGTGGCTCGGTGAGAGGTGGCTCGGTGAGAGGTGGCTCGGTGAGAGGTGGCTCGGTGAGAGGTGGCTCGGTGAGAGGTGGCTCAATGAGAGGTGGCTCGGTGAGAGGTGGCTCGGTGAGAGGTGGCTCGGTGAGAGGTGGCTCGGTGAGAGGTGGCTCGGTGAGAGGTGGCTCAATGAGAGGTGGCTCGGTAAGAGGTGGCTCGGTGAGAGGTGGCTCGGTGAGAGGTGGCTCGGTGAGAGGTGGCTCGGTGAGAGGTGGCTCAATGAGAGGTGGCTCGGTGAGAGGTGGCTCGGTGAGAGGTGGCTCGGTGAGAGGTGGCTCGGTGAGAGCGCTATGAACACCACACAGTGTCCCGGCCCGCTCCACGCCGTTCTGTTGTGACACGGGCCACAGTTTGTAGGAAGTGGGGTGATCAACAGGACGCCCAGCAGCCTGCCAGTGGGCCGCCTCCTGTTCCAGTACCGGGCCAACTGTGTACTGTTCTGCTGCTCCAAGCCTGCTGTGGGGGGGGAAGAGAGGGAGAGAGAGGGGAAGAGAGGGGGAGAGAGAGAGGGGGAGACAGAGAGGGGGAGAGAGGGGGAGAGAGAGAGGGAGAGAGAGGGGGAGAGAGGGGGGGGAGAGAGAGAGAGAGAGAAGCCTGTGTGAGACAATAAGATTAAGAGCCCTCTCCTGACACTTTAACTGATGCAGACGGGAAAGCCTTGGAGAACACCCAGGAGAACCAGGACTGTAAAGACCTTTTCACGCTCCGCTTGCTTTGGTTCCCGTTAGTTCTTTCCAGGACTGCGAAGAAACTCCTCAGTGACTAGAAAAGCAAGTGTTTAAAAAATAAAAAAACTTGCTACTGTGGACTGTAATGCAGGTATTGAAGGTACTCTCTGTTGTATTTCAAGAGATTTTTAAATAATAATAATAATAATAATAATAATAATAATAATAATAATAGATTTAATTTATATAGCGCCTTTCAGGGAACTCAAAGTTGCTTCACAAAAAGGGGGAAGTAAGAGTGTGTATGTAAAGTGAGTCAGCGTGGCTGCTATCTACCCAGCGGGAAACCACAGCAAGACTAGCTTACTACGGAAGATGCAGTCCGGGGAAAGCAGGTAAGTTCCAGCACTGCAGCGTCAGGCAGTCCGTGTCCCGGACACTCATGGAAGGAGCCCGCAGACCGTCTTGTGATGAGTAGAGAGTAGATCGACTTCCACAGGCTGACGAGATGTTAGATGCACGAGGTTGGTACAGCGCCTACTAATCCTAGAACAGACTCGCAGTAGCCTACAACGATTTGCAAACAAACTAGAGGCAACAAACTTGTGGACCCGCAATGTAGGGGGGCAGATCAGGGCGATTTGGCAAGTTGGAGGGCTAAGAAGCGGCGACATTCACGCCAGCGTCCTCTCAGCCGGGAAAAAAAAAAAACATAATTATAATAATTATCAGTTAATTTCCAGCTGGATGGGTTCAGGAATGTATTTACGCGTTCTTGAACCCATCCAAGACAAGAAATATCTTCTAGAGAAGATATTCTGAAGACAGAAAGGAATCCCAATATTGACATGAATGGACCCCCCATCCTAAAGGCCATGTCTCTGTGCCTCTGGCTCCAGGTGATGCTGGCCCCGCTGGTGGACATCGCACTGAAGGTGTCCCAGCTGCAGGAGAAGACTGGACGCACGGCACCCACGGTCATCACATGATCCCCCCACCCCACTCCAACACCCCACCCCCCCACACACACCCCACACATACCCCACCACCCCACACACACACCCCAAACACACCCCACACATACCCCACCCCCCCACACACACACCCCACACACACACCTCACACATACCCCACACCCCACCCCCACACACACACACCTCACACACCCCACACACACACCCCACACCCCACACACACACCCCACACACACACACCCCAAACACACCCCACACATACCCCGCCCCCACACACACACCCCACACACACCCCACACACACCCTTCTACCCCAACACACACAAGTGTGTCCGGACAGCCCGGTACCTTTCCCTGGCTGTGGTTCCTTTGTACCTAATTCATCTGTTACCAACTCACCAAGCAGAACCAGAATCAGACAATAGACCATCTGCAATTGGGGCATCGACCTGTTGATGTCCTGATGGGTCGTGGGGTTTTGGACCGATTCTGGGTCTTCTGAGAAGTGGATCCTGGTCTGTCTGCGTATCTTGAGAAGGCAGTGAGTCTGCGGTCCGTCTCTGCTTGTCCGGATCCGTTGCTGTTCTTGGCTTCTCAGCGGTGAAACTGTGAACTCCGTAACCAGGGGCAACTCGAAGCTCTCCTCTGTGACCTCACTAGTGCCTTTCCCTTCTTCAGCCTACCAGTTAATATTAACTAGGACACCTCGCGGCATTAACCATTGGTTAACTCATGTCAATTATTTCCTAAATAAAAACATCCACTCACACCAGAAAAGTTAGAAAAAAAGTTTTTGTGTGATGTTTTCATTTAAACCATTCGTTGGCCTCTTCCAGCATGTTTGTGCGTGTGTGGGCGTGTTGTTGAACGCACACAAAGAAACTTTTGAAGCAAAACACCTCGCCATAAAAGGTGCATTTTTTCTAATGTGTGCAGCCTTTTTTGTGTGTGTGTGTTTTCAGTTGTGTTATCAGCCATAATTGTCTGGCTGGCTATTACTGTCGTCATTATTCACAGCACAGCGTGGAAAACAAGCCTGCTCAGATAATACATTAATGATGGCTGCCCCCCCCCCCCCCACATGTGAGCTTCTTCTGGAGATAAACGCCCAGATCCTGTCCCGGGCCCGGCCAAAAGAACCTCCCAAAGGTCCACTGGGCTCTTCAAGTGAAGGCCCCGCCCCTGAGGGCGAGAGGAGGGGGAGGGGGGGACGGGGCCAGGAGGGAAGACCGATGGACTGTTAGGAAAGTATGTCTGTGTAATGAGATCGCCACCATAATGCTGATAAATGATCTGCGTTATCACAGCAAGGTGAGTCCTGAAGGCCGTGGCCGGGGAGCCCAGCAGACTCTCCAGAGGTTCTCGCTGTTTTTGGAAACGGCCGTTTCTGACAAGCGGCCCGTGGGAATAGTATATGCAAAGGAAATATTTAGTGTGAAAAAAGATTCCTGATACCTAGACCTGGTAGTAAATTCATAATGATGTTATTACTCTTCATGCAAGGATGATCTCTTTTAAAGAATGTCCCACACGCATACACACACACGTACACACACACACACACACACGTACACACACACGTACACACACACACACACTCACACGTACACACACATACACACACACACACACACACACACACGTACACACACACACACACGTACACACACACACACACACGTACACACACACGTACACACACACACAAACACGTACACACACACGTACACACACACACACGTACACACACACACACACACGTACACACACACACACGTACACACACATACACACACACACACACACACACGCACATGGGGTGTTCCCACAGTTGTACGAGAAGCCAAAGAAAGTTGCTCCACTGGCGCGTTACTTTAGATTTGGATTACGTGGGTCAGCGTCGTCCGTCAGCTGACCGCGGGGCGGCGGAACACGAAGGCCCCTCAGGTCTCAGCAGCCTTTTAAGGTTGTTCCTCCAGACGGATGAAGCCTTTGACTTGGACCTGTTTTAAAACCGCCGCCCTGACCCGCGGTTACGCCAACAGACGCGTGTTTTCTTTACTCTTACAAATATTAGAGAGTCAAACAGGCCTTTAAATGGGCTGTTTAGGAGATGGATGTGGGTGGATGTGAGAGGCTTCCAGCCGCGGTGTTCAGCTGTGTGCTGCCGTCCATCACTGATACTGGATGTGGCAGGTAGGAGGTGGGACCACTTTGAAGATCCCCCTCCCTCTTTGGGGTGGGGGTGCTATGGTATATATATGGGGGGGGGGGAGCAGAGAGGGGGGCTAAATGAAAACCAAAAAAAGGAAAAGAGCATCGGAAAGCGTTTCAAGTGTTCAAGGCGCCGCTGCCTCGGAGCCGCGATGCTGACACGGTGCTTCAGAGGGAATTCTTCCCAGCGCCAGTAATGGCTTCCAGCTTGTATTTTGATTGGCTGTCGTTACGTCAGGTAATCACAACAAGGCTTACATTAAGCCCGTCTGGCCGGCCACGCTCAGGCCTCCGCTGGCCGCGCGGTGCGGCGCTGCTTTTGTTTTGGGGTTGTTGTCTTGAAGCATCCTGTTCCATCTCGGTTGGGAACGATGGCGTAGATCTTCTGCAGACTTCACCTGCACCACCAGATGGAACCAACCCAAGTGTGGTCAGAGGGAAGCAGGCGCTTCTAGTCACTGGAGTCAATTTTGAGGTTTTGGTAAGAGACGCACCATATACATTCAGTCTGGTCATGGCTCAGCCTGGCAGTGTTTTTCAATGAGACATTCCAGATTCTAATGTGCTATTAAGTGGAGAGGATTAGTGGTTAGAGGATTCCTTCATTAGAACCGTATGTGAAGTTGAGGTTAGCATTGCTGGCTGTTCTCCCTTCTTTTTACTCTTTGCAGTTTCATTTTTTTAAAGCAACAACTGCAATGACAACTTCTTGGTGCGCCTCAAAGAAGTAATACAGCCTAAACGCTTATGAAATGTCTCTTGGTGGTGTACAGTATGTGTGTGCGCAGTACTTCATGTCTGCAGACTCTGTCACATGGAAACATTGCGGCAGTAGCTACAACAGGGTTTAATCGGAAAGTATCTCTTCAAATCTCTGTAGCATCAACCATAAGTATGGGATATTATTTATTATGGTATTATTACCATATGACATATCGCTCAGGGGTTCTGTTGTTGTTTGCAATGTTCAATGTTGTTTTTCTTTTTTTCTTTGAGCATAAACTAGCTAGCCTCAGTGATAGCTGCATACCCAAACATTCATCACAGTTTTGAGGCTACAACTCTGAAAAGTGTCTTTAGTTTGTTTCAAGTCTTGGAGTTGGTGAAAAAAGGCCAATGAGCGTTCAAGAATGCGTCACTGGAAATCATTCTCACCGTTCACTCAACTTCACATCCCGAATCAAACCCCCAAAAGATGTTTGTAAAGTAACAGGACGACATGAGCCCGTTCTGCACTGTGGGTCTGCTGCCCGGGTCGTCAACGAGAGACGAGACAGGAGCCACCACTCATCACACTCAGCAAGACTGGCTCCATGCTGCAGATGGGGTTAACAGAACACTGGACCAAATCAAAAGAAGAAATAAAGTACAACCCCACAGACACATGGATGACTTATGGATGACTTATGGATGACCATAAGTCACCCCCCCCCCCCCATCTGAAATGTTCTGGGACAACCAGGCGTGAGGAAGAGGATGAGGAGAAGATGAATGGGATGGTCGTGTGACTGCAGCAATTAACCACAGAAAGAGGAAGGATGAACACAGGAGACGCGACCTCACGCTCTCGCTCTGTACGGCTCTGTACGGCCTCTGCACACTGTTCCATGAAGACGTTACTAAACCCGACACATTGAAGACTTTACTAAACCCAACCCATTGAAGACGTTACTAAACCCGACACATTGAAGACGTTACTAAACCCAACCCATTGAAGACGTTACTAAACCCAACACATTGAAGACGTTACTAAACCCGACACATTGAAGACTTTACTAAACCCAACCCATTGAAGACGTTACTAAACCCGACACATTGAAGACGTTACTAAACCCAACCCATTGAAGACGTTACTAAACCCAACAGATTGAAGACGTTACTAAACCCGACACATTGAAGACGTTACTAAACCCGACACATTGAAAACGTTACTAAACCCAACCCATTGAAGACGTTACTAAACCCGACACATTGAAGACGTTACTAAACCGACACATTGAAGACGTTACTAAACCCGACACATTGAAGACGTTAATAAACCCGACACATTGAAGACGTTACTAAACCCAACACATTGAAGACGTTACTAAACCCCACACATTGAAGACGTTACTAAACCCAACACATTGAAGACGTTACTAAACCCAACACATTGAAGACATTACTAAACCCGACACATTGAAGACGTTACTAAACCCAACACATTGAAGACGTTACTAAACCCGACACATTAAAGACGTTACTTAACCGACACATTGAAGACGTTACTAAACCCGACACATTGAAGACGTTACTAAACCGACACATTGAAGACGTTACTAAACCGACACATTGAAGACGTTACTAAACCCGACACATTGAAGACGTTACTAAACCCGACACAATGAAGACGTTACTAAACTCAACCCATTGAAGACGTTACTAAACCCCACACATTGAAGATGTTATTAAACCCGACACATTGAAGACGTTACTAAACCCGACACATTGAAGACGTTACTAAACCCGACACATTGAAGACGTTACTAAACCCGACACATTGAAGACGTTACTAAACCCGACACATTGAAGACGTTACTAAACCCGACACATTGAAGACGTTACTAAACCCGACACATTGAAGACGTTATTAACCTGACACATTGAAGACGTTACTAAACCGACACATTGAAGACGTTACTAAACCCGACACATTGAAGACGTTACTAAACCCGACACATTGAAGACGTTACTAAACCGACACATTGAAGACGTTACTAAACCCGACACATTGAAGACGTTACTAAACCCGACACATTGAAGACGTTACTAAACCCGACACATTGAAGACCTTACTAAACCCGACACATTGAAGACGTTACTAAATCGACACATTGAAGACGTTACTAAACCGACACATTGAAGACGTTACTAAACCCGACACATTGAAGACGTTACTAAACCCGACACATGAAGACGTTACTAAACCGACACATTGAAGACGTTACTAAACCGACACATTGAAGACGTTACTAAACCCCACACATTGAAGACGTTACTAAACCCGACACATTGAAGACGTTACTAAATCCGACACATTGAAGAAGTTACTAAACCCCGACACATTGAAGACGTTTACTAAACCCGACACATTGAAGACGTTACTAACCCGACACATTGAAGACGTTACTAAACCGACACATTAAAGAAGTTACTAAACCGACACATTAAAGACGTTACTAAACCCGACACATTGAAGACGTTACTAAACCGACACATTGAAGACGTTACTAAACCGACACATTAAAGACGTTACTAAACCGACACATTAAAGACGTTACTAAACCCAACACATTGCGTGTGGACTCTCCAACGGGGATTGTGTTTCAGGTGCATCAAATTGTGTCTTTTCCAGCAGACGTCGTCAAACGAAAAGACGATATCCTCTAAGCGAGCATCTGGGGGTGGGGGAGAGGCGAAGCCCCCTGTCCTGACGCTCCGACAGACAAAGGCTTTGTTCTCCGGACACGCTATCAGGCTGCTTGTCCTTTTGTAGCCGCGGCCACTTTGTGAATCTGATTAATTCACTTTAGTGCGTTTGTCGATCTGAATGAAAATCACAGCGTTGTTTTCATGAGTCGCTCCCTTGACTTCAAACGGGTTTAAGCAAGCCGTTGAAAAACACAAACAAGCCGGTACGTGGGACATCTCAAAAACACGGCTAAAAATTTTCTGTTGTTGACGGGATGATTTGTCATCTGTTTCCCAGGGACTTTTGATTGAATCTATTAATTCTATCTATCGGATTTCATCGATCATATGCGCACCATGTGTTTGTTTCAGAAAGAAATAAATCTGCTTTTTTTTTGTAATTTTGTGACGCTCGTGTGTTGAAAAGGTTTGGACGAGGGCGTGTGTATATCTATGTCTTCCATCCAAATCAGGAAAGAGTTTAGAGCTGTCACTCACATGATAATCTATCTACATTTACACAGTCGGTTAGCAACAGTAGACCACCCAGAAGAGGTTTGAGCCGCACACACACACACACACACACACACACACACACACACACACACACACACACAACTGGTCAAGCCCCACTATTTAATATCTAATCAAATCTGTATAAACATCTCTGGTGGTTGTTGTGTGCAAGCAAACGAGGCTTCATTTCAAATTGCAGACATTTTCTCTGTAATGCATCAAATATGCTCTCAATATCTTTATTTGTTCTGTAATGCAAGGCCATTCAGAGTATATCTCTCGCACAAATAACGGGGGTGAACCGTGCACTTTTTCATTCACATTGATGGACTTCTATTCCCCACGACCTTATTTTGTTTAGTCGTTGAGGGAAAATAAATAACCCTTCTTTATTGTCCTCACAGAGGAATTTGGTTTGCACAGATGACACATGCCAAGACACCCAACACCTAACAAGTCAAGAAGGAACAGGAAACAAATCTGGAATGATCAACTTGGAGTCTGTTGATGTATGCTACAGTTTTCACTACGACTCTTGACGTCTCTACACACATATTTGCCTGTAGATTGTGTGTGTGTGTGTGTGTGTGTGTGTGGGGGGGGGGGGGGACAGCAAGGGGTCGATAACGGGAGAGAGTGAGAGGGAGTGATGTGGCAGTGAGTAGTTGATGGGGGGAGGGATAGGGAAGGGACACATGCTGCATGGGGGTGGGAACCGTCCCACGTTAGTGTGGCTGATTGGAGAATGTGCTAAGAGCTAAGTGCTAACACATTTCTGGCTGGATGGACAGCCATTGGATTATCGTCCACTGAGGACTGTAGAGAGAGAGAGAGAGAGAGAGAGAGAGAGAGAGAGAGAGAGAGAGAGAGAGAGAGAGAGAGAGAGAGAGAGAGAGAGAGAGAGAGAGAGAGAGAGAGAGAGAGAGAGAGAGAGAGAGAGAGAGAGAGAGAGAGGAGAGAGAGGAGAGAGAGAGAGAGAGAGAGAGAGAGAGAGAGAGAGAGAGAGAGCTAACAAGCAACAAGGAGCGAGAGAGGGGTCTTCAGTACAGACTGAAGAGACAGGACAAGGCCCCAGGAAGTGAGCCTGTCATCGCCTTGATCCCCTCTCCTCTTTTCTGCTGATGGAGATCTTGCGGTCAGCCTGGCTGCACCCAGAGGTTCCCTATCTGTGGATCTGGTAAGGTGGGCACGGGGGCTTCCACTCTTCAAACAGGACCTTCCAGCACCCTCATCCCCACACTAATACGCCACACCAACTAACACACCCCACTAACTAACACAACATACTAACTAACCCACCACAGCAACTACCCACACTAGCTCACCCAAAACACCAACCAACCCATCGCAGTAGCTAACCACCACACTAACCAACCCAACACATACTAACCCAACACACTATCCATCTACCACACTAACTAACCCAACACACTATCTAACACCCACACTAACCAAAACACACTATCCATCTACCACACTAACTAACCCAACACACTATCTAACACCACACTAACTAACCCAACACACTATCCATCTACCCACACTAACTAACCCAACACACTATCTAACACCACACTAACCAAACACACTACCCAGCCACCGAGCATCATATGAGATCCATTTTAATAATAATTTCCTACTTCCCAAAAACCGAGAACAGAAGAAGACCAGAGATGAAAAACTTTAAGCTCTCTTCCGTCAGAAATATCCTTAGTGTTCTCAAACGGAGCCATGTGTACGCCCCCCCCCTTAGTGCTCTGAGGATCCTCATGTGTACGCCCCCCCCTTACTGCTCTGAGGATCCTCATGTGTACGCCCCCCCCCTTAGTGCTCTGAGGGTCCTCATGTGTACGCCCCCCCCCTTACTGCTCTGAGGGTCCTCATGTGTACGCCCCCCCCTTAGTGCTCTGAGGGTCCTCATGTGTACGCCCCCCCCTTAATGCTCTGAGGGTCCTCATGTGTATGCCCCCCCCTTAGTGCTCTGAGGATCCTCATGTGTACGCCCCCCCCTTAGTGCTCTGAGGGTCCTCATGTGTACGCCCCCCCCTTAGTGCTCTGAGGGTCCTCATGTGTACGCCCCCCCCTTAGTGCTCTGAGGGATCCTCATGTGTACGCCCCCCCCCTTAGTGCTCTGAGGGTCCTCATGTGTACGCCCCCCCTTAGTGCTCTGAGGGTCCTCATGTGTACGCCCCCCCCCTTACTGCTCTGAGGGTCCTCATGTGTACGCCCCCCCCCTTAGTGCTCTGAGGGTCCTCATGTGTACGCCCCCCCCTTAGTGCTCTGAGGGTCCTCATGTGTACGCCCCCCCCTTACTGCTCTGAGGATCCTCATGTGTACGCCCCCCCCTTAGTGCTCTGAGGGTCCTCATGTGTACGCCCCCCCCTTAGTGCTCTGAGGGTCCTCATGTGTACGCCCCCCCCTTAGTGCTCTGAGGGTCCTCATGTGTACGCCCCCCCCTTACTGCTCTGAGGATCCTCATGTGTACGCCCCCCCCTTAGTACTCTGAGGGTCCTCATGTGTACGCCCCCCCTTAGTGCTCTGAGGGTCCTCATGTGTACGCCCCCCCCTTACTGCTCTGAGGGTCCTCATGTGTACGCCCCCCCTTAGTGCTCTGAGGGTCCTCATGTGTACGCCCCCCCCTTAGTGCTCTGAGGGTCCTCATGTGTACGCCCCCCCCTTAGTGCTCTGAGGGTCCTCATGTGTACGCCCCCCCCCCTTACTGCTCTGAGGGTCCTCATGTGTACGCCCCCCCCTTAGTGCTCTGAGGGTCCTCATGTGTACGCCCCCCCCCTTAGTGCTCTGAGGGTCCTCATGTGTACGCCCCCCCCTTAGTGCTCTGAGGGTCCTCATGTGTACGCCCCCCCCTTAGTGCTCTGAGGATCCTCATGTGTACGCCCCCCCCTTAGGGCTCTGAGGATCCTCATGTGTACGCCCCCCCCTTAGTGCTCTGAGGGTCCTCATGTGTACGCCCCCCCCTTAGTGCTCTGAGGGTCCTCATGTGTACGCCCCCCCCTTACTGCTCTGAGGGTCCTCATGTGTACGCCCCCCCCTTACTGCTCTGAGGGTCCTCATGTGTACGCCCCCCCCCCTTAGTGCTCTGAGGGTCCTCATGTGTACGCCCCCCCCTTAGTGCTCTGAGGGTCCTCATGTGTACGCCCCCCCCCTTAGTGCTCTGAGGGTCCTCATGTGTACGCCCCCCCCTTACTGCTCTGAGGTCCTCATGTGTACGCCCCCCCCCTTAGTGCTCTGAGGGTCCTCATGTGTACGCCCCCCCCTTACTGCTCTGAGGGTCCTCATGTGTACGCCCCCCCCTTAGTGCTCTGAGGGTCCTCATGTGTACGCCCCCCCCTTAGTGCTCTGAGGATCCTCATGTGTACGCCCCCCCCCTTAGTGCTCTGAGGGTCCTCATGTGTACGCCCCCCCCTTACTGCTCTGAGGGTCCTCATGTGTACGCCCCCCCCTTACTGCTCTGAGGGTCCTCATGTGTACGCCCCCCCCCTTAGTGCTCTGAGGGTCCTCATGTGTACGCCCCCCCCTTAGTGCTCTGAGGGTCCTCATGTGTACGCCCCCCCCTTAGTGCTCTGAGGGTCCTCATGTGTACGCCCCCCCCTTACTGCTCTGAGGGTCCTCATGTGTACGCCCCCCCCTTACTGCTCTGAGGGTCCTCATGTGTACGCCCCCCCCCCTTAGTGCTCTGAGGATCCTCATGTGTACGCCCCCCCCTTAGTGCTCTGAGGGTCCTCATGTGTACGCCCCCCCCTTAGTGCTCTGAGGATCCTCATGTGTACGCCCCCCCCTTACTGCTCTGAGGGTCCTCATGTGTACGCCCCCCCCTTAGTGCTCTGAGGGTCCTCATGTGTATGCCCCCCCCTTACTGCTCTGAGGGTCCTCATGTGTATGCCCCCCCTTACTGCTCTGAGGGTCCTCATGTGTACGCCCCCCCCTTAGTGCTCTGAGGGTCCTCATGTGTACGCCCCCCCTTAGTGCTCTGAGGATCCTCATGTGTACGCCCCCCCCTTACTGCTCTGAGGGTCCTCATGTGTACGCCCCCCCCTTAGTGCTCTGAGGTCCTCATGTGTACGCCCCCCCCTTAGTGCTCTGAGGGTCCTCATGTGTCCGCCCCCCCCTTACTGCTCTGAGGGTCCTCATGTGTACGCCCCCCCCCTTACTGCTCTGAGGATCCTCATGTGTACGCCCCCCCCTTAGTGCTCTGAGGGTCCTCATGTGTACGCCCCCCCCCTTACTGCTCTGAGGGTCCTCATGTGTACGCCCCCCCCTTACTGCTCTGAGGATCCTCATGTGTACGCCCCCCCCTTACTGCTCTGAGGATCCTCATGTGTACGCCCCCCCCCCTTACTGCTCTGAGGGTCTTCATGTGTACGCCCCCCCATTAGTGCTCTGAGGGTCCTCATGTGTACGCCCCCCCCCTTAGTGCTCTGAGGGTCCTCATGTGTACGCCCCCCCCTTAGTGCTCTGAGGGTCCTCATGTGTACGCCCCCCCCTTAATGCTCTGAGGGTCCTCATGTGTACGCCCCCCCCTTAGTGCTCTGAGGGTCCTCATGTGTACGCCCCCCCTTAGTGCTCTGAGGGTCCTCATGTGTACGCCCCCCCCTTAATGCTCTGAGGGTCCTCATGTGTACGCCCCCCCCTTAGTGCTCTGAGGGTCCTCATGTGTACGCCCCCCCCCTTAGTGCTCTGAGGGTCCTCATGTGTACGCCCCCCCCTTACTGCTCTGAGGGTCCTCATGTGTACGCCCCCCCCCTTACTGCTCTGAGGATCCTCATGTGTACGCCCCCCCCTTAGTGCTCTGAGGGTCCTCATGTGTACGCCCCCCCCTTAGTGCTCTGAGGGTCCTCATGTGTACGCCCCCCCCTTAGTGCTCTGAGGATCCTCATGTGTACGCCCCCCCCTTAGTGCTCTGAGGGTCCTCATGTGTACGCCCCCCCCTTAGTGCTCTGAGGATCCTCATGGGTACGCCCCCCCCTTAGTGCTCTGAGGGTCCTCATGTGTATGCCCCCCCCTTACTGCTCTGAGGATCCTCATGTGTACGCCCCCCCCCTTACTGCTCTGAGGGTCCTCATGTGTACGCCCCCCCTTAGTGCTCTGAGGGTCCTCATGTGTACGCCCCCCCCTTAGTGCTCTGAGGGTCCTCATGTGTACGCCCCCCCCTTAATGCTCTGAGGGTCCTCATGTGTACGCCCCCCCCTTAGTGCTCTGAGGGTCCTCATGTGTACGCCCCCCCCTTAGTGCTCTGAGGGTCCTCATGTGTACGCCCCCCCCTTAATGCTCTGAGGGTCCTCATGTGTACGCCCCCCCCCTTAGTGCTCTGAGGGTCCTCATGTGTACGCCCCCCCCTTAGTGCTCTGAGGGTCCTCATGTGTACGCCCCCCCCTTACTGCTCTGAGGATCCTCATGTGTACGCCCCCCCCTTAGTGCTCTGAGGGTCCTCATGTGTACGCCCCCCCCTTAGTGCTCTGAGGGTCCTCATGTGTACGCCCCCCCCTTAGTGCTCTGAGGATCCTCATGTGTACGCCCCCCCCTTAGTGCTCTGAGGGTCCTCATGTGTACGCCCCCCCCTTAGTGCTCTGAGGATCCTCATGGGTACGCCCCCCCCTTAGTGCTCTGAGGGTCCTCATGTGTATGCCCCCCCCTTACTGCTCTGAGGATCCCTCATGTGTACGCCCCCCCCCCTTACTGCTCTGAGGGTCCTCATGTGTACGCCCCCCCCTTAGTGCTCTGAGGGTCCTCATGTGTACGCCCCCCCCTTAGTGCTCTGAGGGTCCTCATGTGTACGCACCCCCCCCCTTACTGCTCTGAAGATCCTCATGTGTACGCCCCCCCCTTAGTGCTCTGAGGGTCCTCATGTGTACGCCCCCCCCTTAATGCTCTGAGGGTCCTCATGTGTACGCCCCCCCCCTTAGTGCTCTGAGGGTCCTCATGTGTACGCCCCCCCCTTAATGCTCTGAGGGTCCTCATGTGTACGCCCCCCCCCTTAGTGCTCTGAGGGTCCTCATGTGTACGACCCCCCCTTAGTGCTCTGAGGGTCCTCATGTGTACGCCCCCCCCCTTACTGCTCTGAGGATCCTCATGTGTACGCCCCCCCCTTAGTGTTCTGAGGGTCCTCATGTGTACGCCCCCCCCTTAGTGCTCTGAGGGTCCTCATGCTATAGAATGAAACACCCCCACATGGCCGGGGTCAGCTGCGTTCCCCTGCTCAAGCAGCTCCTTCAAACCAGATGACTGAGAGGACCGGGAGGTGGACATGTGCTGAGTCTCGCCGCACGGTCACTCGAATCCTAATCAGTCCAGGAATGTTTTCATTTGATTTGACAGCAATTAAAGAGCTGCTCAGTTTCTGATTCTCGCCATGACGTGTGATGTGGCACGCACATTTAGTGAGAGATTTTCTTATCAGGGAGAAAGTAAACTAAAGCAACCGAGGTGTGTGTGTGTGTGTGTGTGTGTGTGTGTGTGTGTGTGTGTGTGTGTGTGTGTGTGTGTGTGTGTGTGCATGTGTGTGTGTTCATATTCAATGATTTCAGCTCGCCTTCAACCAAAGTCGCGCCTCGCTTACCTTTCTAACCTTCCCCAGAAACCATGAATGCTCCATCATCATCATCATCATCATTAGTGAACACATTGAGCTCTCTCTATTGCCTTTCCAATCCTGTGACCAGACCGCAGCCCTGGTTCTGATCAGACTACACAGCCTTCAAGGACCACCTGCCACACATGGTTCAGCCCTCATCACTGTGTGATCCCCCTGTAGACGATCAGCCGCGGAGAAGGGGAACACATCGCTTACAGTAGGAGAAGACTTAAAATCAGCTGCACAAAGCCTAGTTAGTTGAGTTTTGTCTTTGTTGATCCCTGTTTGGAGGGAATGGGTTGCCTGCTTTCAACACATCTGTTACAGTTGCAGCCATTTTGCAAAGCCGAGTGCTCCAGACTGAACGCCAGCACTTTTTGTCAATGGTACAAAAATGAATAAACTAGTATTCATTACGATGAATAAACTAGTATTCATTATGGTGATAATGAATAAACTAGTATTAATTACAATGATAATAAATAAACCAGTATTCATTATGATGATAATGTATAAACCAGTATTCATTATGATGATAATGAATAAACTAGTATTAATTACGATGATAATGTATAAACCAGTATTCATTAGGATGATGATGAATAAATTAGTATTCATTAGGATGATAATGAATAAACTAATATTAATTACGATGATAATGAATAAACCAGTATTCATTATGATGAATAAACTGATATGCAGAAGAAGTCAGACATGAATATTCATTCGAATGAACAAGCTAATATAAGATTTAACACCATTCTAATGCATATTAGTTTTAGTTCGGTAATTGGGTTTGGTGATAAACACAGCTCCTACAAGAGAGACCATGAAAGTCCAAAAACGTGCAAGTTGTGTACATGCGCACAAGTGTGTGTGTTGGTGAGTATGTGTGTGTGTATGTTACATAGTTATGTGTGTGTTTGTGTGTGTGTGCGTGTGCAGGTATGCATGCAGCGATGATCAAGATAATTCAGGTTATACTTGTTTCGGTCCTCACCTCACTGGATCAAAGAACGGCCATTTATTAGCCGTCAGAAATGCCTCACAGTGAATTCATCATCATCTTCATCATCACCATTATCCTCACTATCTTTGTCCTGAGGCCGGGAGCCTAGTGGCTGATGGGAATCCTGTTTGAACGGCTGAGGGCTGTAAACATTCTTGGGATCAGGAGTCACTCTGTGTGTGCTGTGCATTGTTATGAGGCCGTTTGGACAAAGACTTCTAAAGTAAAGACTTCTAAAGACTTCTAAAGACTTCTAAAGACATCTAAAGTACAGCCTTTTTATTCACACTTGTGTTGTGGGCCACCGTTCTCCGCTAACCAACACGGAGCAGGTGCAGCATCACCCTCCTGAGCACTGACCTGAGGATACCAAGCTGACAGTAGACCTACAGAACCGGGTTACCAAGCTGACAGTAGACCTACAGAACCGGGTTACCATGCTGACAGTAGACCTACAGAACCGGGTTACCATGCTGACAGTAGACCTACAGAACCAGGTTACCATGCTGACAGTAGACCTACAGAACCGGTTACCATGCTGACAGTAGACCTACAGAACCAGGTTACCATGCTGAGACTAGACCTACAGAACCAGGTTACCATGCTGACAGTAGACCTACAGAACCGGGTTACCATGCTGACAGTAGACCTACAGAACCGGGTTACCATGCTGACAGTAGACCTACAGAACCAGGATACCATGCTGACAGCAGACCTACAGAACCCGGGTTGCCATGCTGACAGTAGACCTACAGAACCAGGTTACCATGCTGACAGTAGACCTACAGAACCGGGTTACCATGCTGACAGTAGACCTACAGAACCGGGTTACCATGCTGACAGTAGACCTACAGAACCAGGATACCATGCTGACAGCAGACCTACAGAACCGGGTTGCCATGCTGACAGTAGACCTACAGAACCAGGTTACCATGCTGACAGTAGACCTACAGAACCGGGTGCACGGATTGGGCTCAGGGTCAGTGGATGATGAGAGGCGCATCGCGTCTTGAACGCGTCATTTCCAGCGTTCTGGTGAATTGTTCTGCACTTATTTGGGCTTTTTTCTGCACCAATTTATAAGATAAGATAAGATATTCCTTTATTAATCCCCCTTAGGAGAAATTCACAGTGACCAGCAATACAGGGGATAGATTAGTGCAATAAGAGCCTGACTATAGTCAATAAACAATAAATAAGTCTACCTAGACAAGTTTAGGTTAAAATAAGTTAAGTTAAATGCGAGCTCTTAAAGTCAGGTCGGTGAAAAAGTGAGAACCTGTATGCATACGTAGTAAACATCCTTGGTAGCTGTTGGTAGTGCAAAAATAGATGTGCAAATGTGCGGAATGTGCAAGATGCAAGATGTGCAAGTTTTACAGGTATTCCAGGTACAACATATGAATAGACCTAAAATAACAACGGCTAGAAGACAGTCCAAGGTGTGTGGTGTGGTGTGTGTGTAGTGTGGTGTTCAGTCCATTGTCTGGTGGTGTTGGGGCTTCCTAGAGCCTGATGGCTGATGGGATGAAGGAGCCCCCCAAGCGTTTTGAAGCACGTGGCTGAGTGAGCCTATGGCTGAACGTGCTCCTGAGTTGCCTCAGCTCGGCATAGAGAGGGTGAGAGGGGTTGTCCAGGATCGCCTGCAGCTTTCCCCTCATCCTCCTCTCTGTCACCGCCTCCACACAGTCCAGCTTCATCCCCACCACGGAGCTCGCCTTCCTCACCAGCTTGTTCAGCTTACTGGCCCCACCGCTCCCGATGCCTCCTCCCCAGCACACGACGGCGAAGAAGGTGACACTGGCTACCACCGACTGGTAGAACATCCGTAGCAGCCTGGTGCACACATTGAAGGATCTGAGCCTTTATGATGGAAATGTATTCATGTATGTAAAGGAAAAGACAAAATTCAAATTATAGTAGAAAATAATAACACAGTAAGGTTCTCAGGCTTTCTGTAGTCCTCGTCGATATTTATTCTCCTGTAGATTCAGTTTTCTCTTTTAATATTCTCCCTGCTGGGTCACCACACAGGCATGATTTACTCTTCTGTCCTTCTGAGTGTAGTTTATTCAGGGTGTGTGTGTGTGTGTGTGTGTGTGTGTGTGTGTGTGTGTGTGTGTGTGTGTGTGTGTGTGTGTGTGTGTGTGTGTGTGTGTGTGTGTGTGTGGTGTGTGTGTGTGTGTGTGTGTGTGTGTGTGTGTGTGTGTGTGTTATGGGGAGTAAAAAAGACCCACCCCTGAGTCATTTTTGCGTTTACAACGTTGTAGCAGTTACAGATAAAAGGCCTCTGCTTCTTTCATATTTTCTTTGGGTGGGGGACAAAACCAGCGGTGCTAAATGTTGAGCGGGGACGTATCCCCTTGCGTCTCCACCGAAACCTACTCCGGTTGAACCAACCTATCCGTGGCAGTTCCTGTAATGGACGCGCGGTGGCGACGCACAGCACCGTAATGAGAGCCAGGTGGCTCCGGGCGCACGTCGTGCGATGAAGGACTCGCTCACAGCGGAGGGGGGGGGGGGGGGGTGGAGAGAGAGAGTTTGGGACCCAGACGGTGGAGGAAAGAGAGAGGAGCGGGGAGAAACACAGGAGGAAGACTACGCAGTGGTTGTTTCTTCGCCTTCACATTATCAACGGGGGATCAGTCCTCTTCTCATGGTGTTTACGCACTGTACGTCACCAGCCGGGACGTTTGACGCGAGTTATTGTGTTGAATGTTTTTTTTGGTTGACGTTACGACCTTACCGTTTTTGCACGTTGCTTTACTGTTAGCAGTGGATGTGAAAAAGGGACTAACGTTAGCGCTGGAGGAATGTATCCAACTCGGCAAACCTGGAGCCATCGTCTGCGGAGATGTCAAGCAAAAGTTCTCTGGACTGTTGTGTTTCTCCAAATGATCCAAGACGTAGGCGCAACAGGTAAGAGAGGCTACACTTTTTTCAAGTTTCACGTTGCCTGATAATACCCGTTCATCTTTGCAGTCTAATTTTCCTATGTAGCCATCTAGGGTCACACCATCGAACCCAATTAAAAAAGACGCTGATTTAACGCATCGGAATTTGTGCTCAAACTCATCAGTAGCTTTCTCTAAAGTGGCAGCATTGGTCCTCCACCAGTCTTATGGAAATGATCTCTAGTTTTGAGATGATCTTTTGTTTGTCCTTCGAAGCCTGTGCGCCGTGAGGGGTAAAAGAGAAGCCATTCAACAAGTTGGAGCTCTATGGAGAGACAATGCGGCTCTTAATAACGCTGATGGACAGCCGTCCTTCTCTCAGCGGGACGGCTGCCCTTAACATGCATGTGTTTAGCTTAGTTTAAATAACTTGATAGAGTCTATGGGTTAAACCAATTAATGAAATACTACAGTATCTGGTCCGCAGTCGTTCTTTTGCCTTTCATCGACGTTGTGGAGATTTAAACAGTAGGCATACGCATGATTTGTTTCTCAAAAGGTGTATTGGTACATTCTAAAGAGTTATAGGCCTAGAGTATGTTTTGCTGTTTTCCTTTCAGTCTAACAGAAGAAGAAAAAAACATTTCCAGATGGCTAGTGATTCATAATTTCACTTAATTTCACCACTTTGGATTATTTCGTGCTGCCTAAGTGCGTGTGTCCGTTATTCCCTGGCAGGCCTGTTTCGTACTGGGCTGAGGAAGCGCACTGATGCAGTCTCCCTGTTTCTCCTCCCTCTCTTTATCGTCTAATTCTCATCGTCCCTTCACTCTCTCTCTGATGTGGTAGACTGGAATTTTAATCCTGGGTACTTAAAAAATTTTTTTATTCAATTCAGAACCCAAATATATTGGTTTTATGATGAGACAAGCAATATGAGCGGCCTTACAATTTCACAAATGTCCCATTCATGGACAGAATGTCAACATCACCAACTCTATATGTGTTGCCTTTTAATCGAACTAGTCTGATAATCGAACAGGCCACACCAATGGCGTCGATGAAAATATTGGCCCATATACCTCCTATGCAATACTTACTTTAAATGCGTTCTATTTGGAGATGCCAAATCCCTTCACCCGTGACTCTTAACCCGTGCTGAATAGATGAACCATGTCTGAACTCATCTGAACCCTGTCTGTTACAGCGCCCTGAAATCTTTTACCATTCGCCCGTTCGCATTTCCTTTTGATTGTACATGTCGCTGTTGAGCAGACACTTTTCACCAAAGTGAGTACTGAGCGAGCCGAGAACAACGCACATTAACTCCACTGCCCAGCCCCAGCATGTCTCATACTGCCATAACGAAACGTCTTGGCTGTGTGTGTCTGCAGCTTCAGTGAAGGCCAGGTGACATATTCACACTGCAAGAGCCAAAGCTAAGCCTTAAGCCCCATGGATCTCAGCCCGTAGACTCTCTTTGTCAGGGAGGTGAAGAATGGACATTTGTGGAAGGAAACCAGACGTCTTTGGTGCTTCCGTCTAGCTCTGCCCCTTTTAGGTACAGGCTTCAGCCTGCTCTCCTGCTCTCTGGATGCTCCAATACTCTGGGACTCTTGACTTGGGAGCTGTGAAAGCTTCCTGCTTTTCTTAGTCGATTGCTAATGATATGCAGCATCTAGCTTTGTTTCGTTTACATTAAGGGTACGTTAAAGACCCATTAATGAAATAGGTAATGCCGTAATAAGCATCATTATAAAGAACTAACTTAGGGTTTAGGGTTAGAGGGTCCCCACCATATTAAATAACATATACATTATTACTCCTGTTAACACCATTGACCCCATTGCATTCATTAGCATGAACACCATTGGTAAACCAGAAAACCAATAGTAAATTATTACGAGACCATTAGTCGACTGTTAGTTATGCTTATTATGGCATTAACTCATGTTAATGAATGATTAATTAATGTAGCTCTACTGTAAAGTGTAACCTTAGTTTTTATGTAAATGCTACAAATGAGGTCTTCACCACAGCCAGCCCCTTTGTTCAAACTAAAGCTAACTTTTATTTGCATGCAGTGACCTTTGTTGGCTGACTAGGGCTTTACTCTGCTCTGTTTTAGCCAGTGCGCTCCAGGACAAACATTTCCAACAAAAGGTACCCAGTGTAAAGTGTACGTCTCCTGTTGAGCCATTCCTTTTTTTAGCCCCGCGGCCCCCAGAGGAAAGGCGGCTGAACGGTATTCTGATTTAACTGCACGTTTTGCCTTTTAATAACCGCCAGGGAGGAGATAAATCATGTGGGCTGGTTCCTGCCTGTAGCACCAAAGAGACACACTGCTGACAGCAGAGGCTCCTCTAGGTAGAAGGCCCTCCAGCAGCCTGCTGCTTCCCTACACTTGTTGCACCTTATTTAGCCACGGACAAAGCAATCCAGACTGCTATGATGTTTATATCTAGGTATATGTATTGCATCAGTCCATAAGTAGGTCTAAAATGATTAGTTATGCAGCGTTGGCACCAAACCCTGATGTGTTCTTCAGGTGATTCGGAATATTTACAGCATCCGACTCTGAGTGGCCTGTTGTGGCCTGGCAGCTTAGCTTGATATAGATGTGGGTTGTACCTACATCTATATCACCTACACCTGGACCTACATCTATATCACCTGCACCCACATCTATATCACCTGCACCTGGACCTACATCTATATCACCTGCACCCACATCTATATCACCTGCACCTGGACCTACATCTATATTACCTGCACCTGGACCTACATCTATACCACCTGCACCTGGACCTACATCTATATCACCTGCACCCACATCTATATCACCTGCACCTGGACCTACATCTATATCACCTGCACCTGGACCTACATCTATACCACCTGCACCTGGACCTACATCTATATCACCTGCACCACATCTATATCACCTGCACCTGGACCTACATCTATATTACCTGCACCTGGACCTACATCTATATCACCTGCACCCACATCTATTCACCTGCACCTGGACCTACATCTATATTACCTGCACCTGGACCTACATCTTATATCACCTACACCTACATCTATATCACCTGCACCTGGACTACATCTATATCACCTGCACCTGGACCTACATCTATATCACCTGCACCTGGACCTACATCTATACCACCTGCACCTGGACCTACATCTATATCACCTGCACCCACATCTATATCACCTGCACCTGGACCTAAATCTATATTACCTGCACCTGGACCTACATCTATATCACCTACACCTACATCTATATCACCTGCACCTGGACCTACATCTATATCACCTGCACCTACATCTATATCACCTGCACCTGGACCTACATCTATACCACCTGCACCTGGACCTACATCTATATCACCTGCACCCACATCTATATCACCTGCACCTGGACCTACATCTATATTACCTGCACCTGGACCTACATCTATATCACCTACACCTACATCTATATCACCTGCACCTGGACCTACATCTTATCACCTGCACCTGGACCTACATCTCAATATCACCTGCACCTGGACCTACATCTATACCACCTGCACCTGGACCTACATCTATATCACCTGCACCCACATCTATATCACCTGCACCTGGACCTACATCTATATTACCTGCACCTGGACCTACATCTATATCACCTACACCTACATCTATATCACCTGCACCTGGACCTACATCTATATCACCTGCATCTACATCTATATCACCTGCACCTGGACCTACATCTATATTACCTGCACCTGGACCTACATCATATCACTACACCTACATCTATATCACCTGCACCTGGACCTACATCTATATCACCTGCATCTACATCTATATCACCTGCACCTGACCCTACATCTATATCACCTGCACCTGGACCTACATCTTTATCACCTGCACCTACATCTATATCACCTGCACCTGGACCTACATCTATATTACCTGCACCTGGACCTACATCTATATCACCTACACCTACATCTATATCACCTGCACCTGGACCTACATCTATATCACCTGCATCTACATCTATATCACCTGCACCTGGACCTACATCTATATCACCTGCACCTGGACCTACATCTATATCACCTGCACCTACATCTATATCACCTGCACCTGGACCTACATCTATATCACCTGGACCTACATCTATATCACCTGCACCTGGACCTACATCTATATCACCTGGCCTACATCTATATCACCTGCACCTGGACCTACATCTATATCACCTGCACCTACATCTATATCACCTACACCTGTACCTACATCTATATCACCTGCACCTACATCTATATCACCTACACCTGTACCTACATCTATATCACCTGCACCTACATCTCTCTCCCCCCCCCCAGTGTGCCTCTCTCCTCCCCCCCCCCCCCCCCCCCGACAGAGCAGCGTCGCGTTCCAGAGCATGTGACAGAGCAGCGTCCGCTCCAGAGCGTGTGACAGAGCAGCGGTCCGCTCCAGAGCGTGTGACAGAGCAGCGGCAGCTCCAGAGCGTGTGACAGAGC
>JAXIVH010000046.1:539904-543138 GCA_036785325.1 Urophycis tenuis | reverse complement strand
AACCAGGAACCGGTCCACATGTCTCTGTCTAAAACCAGAGACCGGTCCACATGTCTCTGTCTAAAACCAGGAACCGGTCCACATGTCTCTGTCTAAAACCAGGAACCGGTCCACATGTCTCTGTCTAAAACCAGGAACCGGTCCACATGTCTCTGTCTAAAACCAGAGACCGGTCCACATGTCTCTGTCTGAAACCAGAGACTGGTCCACATGTCTCTGTCTAAAACCAGAGACCGGTCCACATCTCTCTCTCTCTAAACCAGTGGTTGGTCAACATGTCAACATGTCTAAAACCAGCAGGCAATGCTCATGTGTATTCAGTTGATTTGTGACACTGATTACCCAAGTAAGCATGTTAATCTGTGGCAATTTACATGCACACACACACAAAGTTGTCTTTCTACTGAGCAGGCCTGTCTGAGTGGATCTGAGCGGGGGGCTAATCACCACTATGGTGAGAGCAGGCGCGTAGCCACATGAGGGGCCAATGTGGGCCAGTGCCACTATGATTGGCAGCTGGCCCACACCCTATCAGAAGTGCCCGGCATTTACTTGAAATTCAAAGAACGTATATAGTAGTATATAGAACGTAATAGTCCATAATAATGTCATACAAAATTGTGTGAGATCAATTTAGTTTCAATAAATTATAATCATTTTCAAATATTGAAAAGAATGCTTTTTTTGTTCATTTTAATATTCTGCGCTTCACTTTGATTGGGTAACGCTATGTAGGCGGCTGCAGCGTGCGTCTGTTAGGTGTCAACAATCGCTGGAGGCTCACAATCAATCACACTCAGCACGCACGCACCGGATTGAACATCCCTGAACTGTTTGTTGAACTCAATAGCCTTCTCGGTTAGAAGTTCTCTTATGTTTTGTAATTTTGATTAGTAGGCTACCTTCAGAATCAATGTATTGTTTTGTTGTTGTTTTTGGTAACATATAAAGCGCTCGCAAACGCCTACAACCTTAGCTACGTTTTCGTTCATATTTAGCACAAGCTATAGGCTATGGTTCTCAAGTATTTATGTTTTATGTTAAAATCACATGCATGCACATTGTGCCTTAAATCCCCCAGGGATGAATAAAGCAGGCTACAATCTAAACATCAATGTTGCCTATTATTGTTTGCCATTTATCGTCTGATCAGTGATGAAATCACGTGCTGTTTTGGGACAATTGCGGTAATGCTTATATAGGAATAATAATAAAAAAAAAAAAAAAAAAATAGTTGGCACACACTAATTTCCAAAAGTCCACACTGTTGAAAAATCCTGGCTACGCCACTGGGTGAGAGCCTTTGGTTGCGGCCACATGCAGTGTAATTGATGCTTGGACTTTCATGTGTGTAACCAAGTTAGTTAGCTAGCGTACAAACCAGGTGTGAGGGCCACCACGGGGACAGTGGGTCAGGGACATGTCACACACACACACACACACACACACACACATGCACACACACACACACACACATGCACACACACACACACACATGCACACACACACCCCACACACACACACACACGCACAACACACACACACAAACACACCCACACACACACACACATGCACACACACACATGCACGCACACACACACACTAGGGCTGCTCGATTATGTCAAAAATGATAATCAGGATTATTTTGATTGATACTGTAATTGCGATTATTAAAGACGATTATTCATTGATTTAAAAAACAAACACATATCGCTTGTCCAATGTGTTTATCAGTTTATTGAACCCCCGGGTCGCTAACGGTGCTGATAGGGCACATGTCTTTGGCAATCTGAACTTTCATTCACATACACCACACCACACACCTTGGACTGTGACCCAGCCGTTGTTATTCCAGGACCATTCATATGTTGTACCTGGAAACCTGTATAAATTTGCACATCTTGCACCTTGCACTTTCCGCATACTTGCACTATTTCATCTACTTGCACTATTTGATCTATTTTGCATTTTGCACCACAAACTGCTATCTAGGACACTAGTATGCATACGGGTCCTCTCGTCACCGACCTGACTTAAGAGCTCGTATTTAATTTAATCTAATCTATTGTTTTTTTTTATTGTGTATAGAATTTAGCCAGGCTCTTTACTGCTCATCTATCCCCTGCACTGCTGGTCTCTGTGAATTTCTCCTACGGGGGATTAATAAAGAAATATCTTATCTTATCTTATCATGTGTATGCGATTGCATCTATTATTTCTTCTTCTTCTTCTTCTTCTTCTTCTTCTCATGTTTCTGTTGCGGTGGCAGGAGTGGAGGAGCTTTTCATTTTTTCCTTCATTGCTTGGTCATGTATTACTCTGTGTGCGGACTTTAAGTGGTTAAATAGATTGGTCGTATACGCTTGAGGTGCAGACACGGTCGCGTGACATATCTTGTACAATATCTTATTTTGTTCAGAGTCAGACTCGTCAAAACCAAAGTGTTTCCACACCACAGAATTCGTTTTACCTTTCTTCCCGACCAAAAGCTGCCTTTCTGCCATCTTCACCGTCTTCTTCTAAATGTTTTGCAAGTTTTCAGGCGGGGGCGGGGCGCAGCGGAGTGCGCAGGTGGAGAAAGAAGGTTCGCTCCATTTACCACACAAAACACGGCGGGTGGCAGAATTATCGTTTTATTACGATTATCTTGTTTTAATGATCGAGGGAAGCCAAAATCGTAATCGAAATCGAAATTCAATTAATCGCCCAGCCCTAACACACACAGAGACACACACATATGCACACAGAAGCACACACACACACACACACACACACAGACACGCACATGCACATGCACACACAGACTTCAGAAAGAACATTTAAAACCTGAATAGAATACGTCATTTATTAAAAATACGTATTAAACATTGCCACAAGAGCTAAATTTGGAATTTAATGAAGTCAAAATCATTTTCTTTTCTAAATATAAAAGCCACTGGCTCTCGCTGAGGACCTGTGGCCCTATAGCTGCCCTTGTAGGGAAGAATGTTTGTGTCCTTATTTACAAGTCGGGCCATGGATTCATTTATTAAGGGGTACTGGCCCCCCTCAGAAGAAACCCCCCACATTGTCTCCATTTCCCAGAGTTTGATAACGCTGACGAGGAGACGGAGCAGCAGGTGAAGCCAAGACATTTCTGGCAGCCACACAGGAGTGTTCCTCAAACATCTATGAATCATCAGTAAACAGTGGGACCACTTCTCCCCAGAATGGGGAGGAAGGGGGGGGGCTTTC
>JAXIVH010000046.1:534904-537404 GCA_036785325.1 Urophycis tenuis | reverse complement strand
CCCCATGGGTAATGGACTCTGGCGGGCCTGAGATTAACGCAGGCTAGCTTACCTTTCTTAGCTAGCTTAGCTAGCTTAGCCGCGGAAAAGCAAACAGGGAGTGGGATCACGGCAGCCTAAGCCTCTTATATCGGGCCCGGCGGAGGAGCAGATCATTGACTTCTGACGGCGGGACTAGTGGAAGGAGAGGAGGACAACTGTCCCTATGTCGCCTTACGCACAAGCGCGCTTACACAGTTTATTTAAACAAACGCGAGGGAAACACAAAAAAGATAATTTCCCATTGCGACTCACAGATTGACTGTCATTCCCCGGCCTCTCTGGCAGCGTCCACCACACCTTCATCACTGCCCCGGCTCTCACATGCATGCCATGGAGGAGGAGGAGGGGGGGATGCGTCCAACACTGAACCCACGTTTTCGCTGGCTTTGCTGAGCGAGCCGGAGGTTGCTAACTGCTTCAGGCAGGAATATTAAGGCCGACTGAGTCCCATTTTCCCCGACACTCCCCGTCGTTCTCCGTCAGAACTGGGGGGGCGGGCGGGCCGGAGACGGCCCACCGCAGCATTCCACACTCCGGGGGAAAGGCATGGATTACATTCACCAGCACGCTGCTTGTCGGGATTTTTCACCAAATTCTACCCACGGTTGTAACGTTTGTAACGGTTGGAACAGTTGGAACGGTTGCAACGCGGAGCCGACACCTTTTTCGAGTTAAGGACCGAGAGACGGAGCGGGACAGAGCAGGGGGGCTTTGCTTCACAAGAGGCGGATTCTTCTTCTGCGACTGTAGCCCCTCAACCCCTCAGCCATTCCATCAAACTCATACACACACAAAACAAGAGACAAAAACACTCATCCATCGTCATACCTCCATCAGGTATGACCTCCATCGTCATACCTCCATCAGGTATGACCTCCATCAGGTATGACCTCCATCGTCATACCTCCATCAGGTATGACCTCCATCAGGTATGACCTCCATCGTCATACCTCCATCAGGTATGACCTCCATCAGGTATGACCTCCATCGTCATACCTCCATCAGGTATGACCTCCATCAGGTATGACCTCCATCGTCATACCTCCATCAGGTATGACCTCCAGCAGGTATGACCTCCATCCTCACACCTCCAGCTCAGCACGCTCTCCTCAGGCGCCGAGGCCAGCGCTGGCCTCCGTGGCCGAGGCAGCGCTGGCCTCCGTGGTCGCGCGGTTCCAATGCTGACTAAAGTGTTTCTGAGGGGAATTCTTTTCTCTGGGGGACCGCAGCGGGTCATCCTGCCAAGCATGATGGGAAGCGAACAAACGGCGGGACCACTTCTGCTCCGGCCCACGGCGGCGGTCCGAGCGCCACACGTGAGCAGCGGTTCCCCCCGGGTGAGGTGTGGCACCGGCCCGGCGGGCCCTCCTGGGATCAGCCTGGCGGAGAACCCCTTACATCAGATTACTGGGTCAGTGTGGTCAGCACGCATTTAGAACCCACGCCGGGAAGGAAGCGGGCCCTGGGCCCGGGGGAATACGACACTCTCAGCGGGGGAAGCCAAGTTCAATTATGGTTATCCGAGGGAAGGACTTGCGGACGGTCTGGGGTTGTTAGCTCGGTTTAAATAGAAATGTTCAAACGTTCGCTCTTATCAAAAACAAATTCATCAAAATTGTACAAACCGGACCGGCCGGACGCTGTGGGAGAGCGCTGCGCCCGAGCCTGAAGAACCCGGAAGAACCCGCTCTTAACTCCAGCGCTGGGTGACTCGGCGCCGGGCCCCACGTCACCGGCCACAGAGGCTTCAGACGACGCTGGGCTTCAGCGCCAACATGTGGACCTGTGAAGCGCCTCAGGGGACTGGAGGAGGAACCCCGGTGTGACCCCACTGCTGCGAGAACAAGGACCGGACAGAGTGAACCAGACCAGGGGGGGAAGGACCAGACAGAGTGAACCAGACCAGGGGGGGGAAGGACCAGACAGAGTGAACCAGACCAGGGGGGGAAGGACCAGACAGAGTGAACCAGACCAGGGGGGGAAGGACCAGACAGAGTGAACCAGACCAGGGGGGGAAGGACCAGACAGAGTGAACCAGACCAGGGGGGGGAAGGACCGGACAGAGTGAACCAGACCAGGGGGGGAAGGACCAGACAGAGTGAACCAGACCAGGGGGGGAAGGACCAGACAGAGTGAACCAGACCAGCGAGGGGGGGAAGGACCAGACAGAGTGAACCAGACCAGCGAGGGGGGGAAGGACCAGACAGAGTGAACCAGACCAGGGGGGGAAGGAACAGACAGAGTGAACCAGACCAGCGAGGGGGGGAAGGACCAGACAGAGTGAACCAGACCAGCGAGGGGGGGAAGGACCAGACAGAGTGAACCAGACCAGCGAGGGGGGGGAAGGACCAGACAGAGTGAACCAGACCAGCGAGGGGGGGGAAGGACCAGACAGAGTGAACCAGACCAGCGAGGGGGGGAAGACCAGACAGAGTGAACCAGACCAGCGAGGGGGGGA
>JAXIVH010000046.1:514904-529904 GCA_036785325.1 Urophycis tenuis | reverse complement strand
ACCCCTCTCCTCTTGTGTGTGCACTAAACCAACCCCTCTCCTCTTGTGTGTGCACTAAACCAACCCCTCTCCTCTTGTGTGTGCACTAAACCAACCCCTCTCCTCTTGTGTGTGCACTAAACCAACCCCTCTCCTCTTGTGTGTGCACTAAACCAACCCCTCTCCTCTTGTGTGTGCACTAAACCAACCCCTCTCCTCTTGTGTGTGCACTAAACCAACCCCTCTCCTCTTGTGTGTGCACTAAATCAACTAAATAAACAAGTGATGCGTTGAACATCTCGCTCTAATCTTCCAGGCGCTTCTCTCTGCTGAATAATCCACAGCGGAGGAGAGAGAACCACAGCCATGAGCGCCCCCCCCACCAGGCGCGTCCCCTGTCGATGCAGACCACTTCTACTGTTAACCCCAACATCCTGTACATGCTGCAGCTCTCTGGCCCCGGGGTGTTTGCTTTAGGGGAGAAATGATACAGGGCTGATGAACGCCTGGTGGGAGAGAGGGGGGGAGGGAGGGGGGAGGGAGAGTGAATGCATGAAAGGCCTTCTTCATTTGGGGAGAACTCTTGACACAGCCACACGTGTAAGAGGCGAGGGGAGAACTAGCTAATGATGTCCCAAGAAGTGAGAGGTGGGGGGAGGGTGGATGGGGGGGAGAAAGAAATCCAACCATTGACTGATAAGTTTCCACCCCCAACAAAATAAATATTAATCTTCTCAGAGCAGCCAGGTATTTATTGGTGGCTCGGTCTGGCCATGCACAAAGAGACGGCTGTGGCCAGAGGGGCGAGTTGGGTTGTCTCCACACTCTTAATGCAACGCAGGCAGGCGGGGGGGGGGGGGGGGGTGGGGGCGTGTGACCAGTGACACGCAGGAAACTGTGGTCCAAAAAAAAGAATCATTCACTCAGTTTCATTTACTTTTTTTTTTTTTTTGGTTTGTGTGTTAACATTGATGACAGAGGACAAACAGGACATAGAGGACACAGGGGACAAAGAGGACCGGAGCAGACCCTGATGTACCTCCTGTGTACTTCATCGCAAATTGCTTTGAATATTTCAAAAACGATTAAAATAGAATCAAAATAGAATAGAATCGATTCCGAACCCCCAAGAATCGAAATAACTGAACCAAAGCGTGAGATAGAGAAGACGCTCGGTCAGCAACGCACCAGACCAGACTAACATGGCCATCAAATAGTCAACCTATTAAAACCCTAAGGGGCGCCAAGACAACCATCATGCCAAGCAGAGCATGAAACACGGCCAGAGGACCACGCTATGGACGTGGCCCGCAGACACTCGCCTGGTCTCCCCCGCCATGCCCCCCGCCACGCCCCCGCCGCCCCCCCCCCCCCCCCCCCCCCCCCCCCCACACACACACACCCCACCCCCCCCCCCCCCCCCCCCCCCCCCCCACAGCCCCCGCCCCCCGCCACGCCCCCCCACAGCCCACGTCCTAAATCTCAGGCGTAATCCGCCGTTCGCTGTGCGTGGATTTATTCCACGGGTTGACTTTGTTGTTCCTCCGCCAGAGCCCAGCTCCTCAGCCCACAGTAAATTGCAGGAAGGAGGCGAGTGGGGGGGTGGGGGGGCCGTCATGCTTGGCCTCAGCTTGTGGTAGTAGATACTTTATCAGACGTCTCAAACCAGGGTCTGAGTGAACTTTATTTAGCCCTCCATGAATCACTGCCGGCCCAAGAAAAAAAAGTACAAAAAAGGAACCAAAAAAAGTACAAAAAAAGATAGTTAGAAAAAAGTACAAAAAAGGCGAAACAGGAACAAAAAATAAAAAGAAAATACACACTTTTCCATCCATTTCACAAAGTGTGCCGCTTTGAAATCTAAAAAGAGGCTTGCCACACACCGTTAAAATGAGGAGGAGTGGAGCGGCTCTCCTCCTCTCCCAGAGGAGGAGGAGGAGGAGGAGGAGGAGGAGGAGGAGGAGGAGGCAGTCAACGCGTTATCAGTGCATTCCGGCCGGCGAGTCCGCGCTGAAGGAACAATGGAGCCATTGGCATCACGTCTTAAGGCCTCTGGCCGGACACACTACACACCTTGTAGCAGCAGCAGCAGCAGCAGCAACTTAATGACAACCTTAAGGACATCATGAGGCAGGCAGCAGCACCCTGGACACCCACCAGAGCACTGGGCTCATTCACGCCACGCTTCTCATTACCCTTATTGTGACTGCATTACCGCCCACCCGTGTAAACATGGCGTTGTAGTTATCTTCTGCGCTTCGGTCTGCTGGCCGCACATCAGAGACTCTCGCTGCAGACTGAAGAGAACAATGGATTTGCCCCCCGTGTCAACAAACACCTTTAAAACAGTGGCAGATAGGAGAAGGACCAGGCCAGGATACACACATGCAGGACCTCTCCAACCTTTGCCACATGTCTTTATTCACCAACGTCTTTGGTTTGCTGTGTGGAGGCTTTGTCTCTGCAGCCTGGCTGACAGCCAAAGCCAACCTTGCCGGGACAATAAAGTTAATCTTGAATCTCGAACATCAATTAAGGAATTAGCGCAGGACATCCTCCCAACAAGAGACCCCCCTAGTGAACCTGAGCAGAGGAACCCGGGCCCCACACATGTGCTGATAAATGGGCAGTAGGTAATGGCCGCCGCGGGCTGCCATGGTTACGCAGCGCTGGCGGTATGAATCAGTTAGCGTGACGCGCTGCGGTGGTGTGATGTACGACCACGCGCTGATGACCCGGCGGAGCTGCCCGCTGCTCTGTCACACGCTCTGGAGCTGCCCGCTGCTCTGTCACACGCTCTGGAGCGGACGCTGCTCTGTCACACGCTCTGGAGCGGACGCTGCTCTGTCACACGCTCTGGAGCGGACGCTGCTCTGTCACACACTCTGGAGCGGACGCTGCTCTGTCGGGGGGGGGGGGGGGGGGGGGGAGAGAGAGGCACACTGGGGGGGGGGAGAGAGATGTAGGTGCAGGTGATATAGATGTAGGTACAGGTGTAGGTGATATAGATGTATGTGCAGGTGATATAGATGTAGGTGCAGGTGATATAGATGTACGTACAGGTGTAGGTGATATAGATGTAGGTGCAGGTGATATAGATGTAGGTACAGGTGTAGGTGATATAGATGTAGGTGCGGGTGTAGGTGATATAGATGTAGGTGCGGGTGTAGGTGATATAGATGTAGGTGCAGGTGATATAAGTGTAGGTACAGGTGTAGGTGATATAGATGTAGGTGCAGGTGATATAGATGTAGGTCCAGGTGCAGGTGATATAGATGTGGGTCCAGGTGCAGGTGATATAGATGTAGGTCCAGGTGCAGGTGATATAGATGTAGGTCCAGGTACAGGTGATATAGATGTAGGTCCAGGTGTAGGTGATATAGATGTAGGTGCAGGTGATATAGATGTAGGTCCAGGTGCAGGTGATATAGATGTAGGTGCAGGTGATATAGATGTAGGTCCAGGTGCAGGTGATATAGATGTAGGTGTAGGTGATATAGATGTAGGTCCAGGTGATATAGATGTAGGTCCAGGTGCAGGTGATATAGATGTAGGTGCAGGTGATATAGATGTAGGTCCAGGTGCAGGTGATATAGATGTAGGTCCAGGTGCAGGTGATATAGATGTAGATGCAGGTGATATAGATGTAGGTCCAGGTGCAGGTGATATAGATGTAGGTGTAGGTGATATAGATGTAGGTCCAGGTGCAGGTAATATAGATGTAGGTCCAGGTGCAGGTGATATAGATGTAGGTGCAGGTGATATAGGTCCATGTGCAGGTGATATAGATGTAGGTGTAGGTGATATAGATGTAGGTCCAGGTGCAGGTAATATAGATGTAGGTCCAGGTGCAGGTGATATAGATGTGGATGCAGGTGATATAGATGTAGGTCCAGGTGCAGGTGGTATAGATGTAGGTCCAGGTGCAGGTGATATAGATGTGGGTGCAGGTGATATAGATGTAGGTCCAGGTGCAGGTGGTATAGATGTAGGTCCAGGTGCAGGTGATATAGATGTAGGTCCAGGTGCAGGTGATATAGATGTAGGTACAACCCACATCTATATCAAGCTAAGCTGCCAGGCCACAACAGGCCACTCAGAGTTGGATGCTGTAAATATTCCGAATCACCTGAAGAACACATCAGGGTTTGGTGCCAACGCTGCATAACTAATCATTTTAGACCTACTTATGGACTGATGCAATACATATACCTAGATATAAACATCATAGCAGTCTGGATTGCTTTGTCCGTGGCTAAATAAGGTGCAACAAGTGTAGGGAAGCAGCAGGCTGCTGGGAGGGCCTTCTACCTAGAGGAGCCTCTGCTGTCAGCAGTGTGTCTGTCTGGTGCTACAGGCAGGAACCAGCCCACATGATTTATCTCCTCCCTGGCGGTTATTAAAAGGCAAAACGTGCAGTTAAATCAGAATACCGTTCAGCCGCCTTTCCTCTGGGGGCCGCGGGGCTAAAAAAAGGAATGGCTCAACAGGAGACGTACACTTTACACTGGGTACCTTTTGTTGGAAATGTTTGTCCTGGAGCACACTGGCTAAAACAGAGCAGAGTAAAGCCCTAGTCAGCCAACAAAGGTCACTGCATGCAAATAAAAGTTAGCTTTAGTTTGAACAAAGGGGCTGGCTGTGGTGAAGACCTCATTTGTAGCATTTACATAAAAACTAAGGTTACACTTTACAGTAGAGCTACATTAATTAATCATTCATTAACATGAGTTAATGCCATAATAAGCATAACTAACAGTCGACTAATGGTCTCGTAATAATTTACTATTGGTTTTCTGGTTTACCAATGGTGTTCATGCTAATGAAGGCAATGGGGTCAATGGTGTTAACAGGAGTAATAATGTATATGTTATTTAATATGGTGGGGACCCTCTAACCCTAAACCCTAAGTTAGTTCTTTATAATGATGCTTATTACGGCATTACCTATTTCATTAATGGGTCTTTAACGTACCCTTAATGTAAACGAAACAAAGCTAGATGCTGCATATCATTAGCAATCGACTAAGAAAAGCAGGAAAGCTTTCCCAGCTCCCAAGTCAAGAGTCCCAGAGTATTGGAGCATCCAGAGAGCAGGAGAGCAGGCTGAAGCCCTGTACCTAAAAGGGCAGAGCTAGACGGAAGCACCAAAGACGTCTGGTTTCCTTCCACAAATGTCCATTCTTCACCTCCCTGACAAAGAGAGTCTACGGGGCTGAGATCCATGGGGCTTAAGGCTTAACTTTGGCTCTTGCAGTGTGAATATGTCACCCTGGCCTTCACTGGAAGCTGCAGACACACACAGCCAAGACGTTTCGTTATGGCAGTATGAGACATGCTGGGGCTGGGCAGTGGAGTTAATGTGCGTTGTTCTCGGCCTCGCTCAGTACTCACTTTGGTGAAAAGTGTCTGCTCAACAGCGACATGTACAATCAAAAGGAAATGCGAACGGGCGAATGGTAAAAGATTTCAGGGCGCTGTAACAGACAGGGTTCAGATGAGTTCAGACATGGTTCATCTATTCAGCACGGGTTAAGATTCACGGGTGAAGGGATTTGGCATCTCCAAATAGAACGCATTTAAAGTAAGTATTGCATAGGAGGTATATGGGCCAATATTTTAATCGACGCCATTGGTGTGGCCTGTTCGATTATCAGACTAGTTCGATTAAAAGGCAACACATATAGAGTTGGTGATGTTGACATTCTGTCCATGAATGGGACATTTGTGAAATTGTAAGGCCGCTCATATTGCTTGTCTCATCATAAAACCAATATATTTGGGTTCTGAATTGAATAAAAAAAAAATTTAAGTACCCAGGATTAAAATTCCAGTCTACCACATCAGAGAGAGAGAGTGAAGGGACGATGAGATTAGACGATAAAGAGAGGGAGAGAAACAGGGAGACTGCATCAGTGCGCTTCCTCAGCCCAGTACGAAACAGGCCTGCCAGGGAATAACGGACACACGCACTTAGGCAGCACGAAATAATCCAAAGTGGTGAAATTAAGTGAAATTATGAATCACTAGCCATCTGGAAATGTTTTTTTCTTCTTCTGTTAGACTGAAAGGAAAACAGCAAAACATACTCTAGGCCTATAACTCTTTAGAATGTACCAATACACCTTTTGAGAAACAAATCATGCGTATGCCTACTGTTTAAATCTCCACAACGTCGATGAAAGGCAAAAGAACGACTGCGGACCAGATACTGTAGTATTTCATTAATTGGTTTAACCCATAGACTCTATCAAGTTATTTAAACTAAGCTAAACACATGCATGTTAAGGGCAGCCGTCCCGCTGAGAGAAGGACGGCTGTCCATCAGCGTTATTAAGAGCCGCATTGTCTCTCCATAGAGCTCCAACTTGTTGAATGGCTTCTCTTTTACCCCTCACGGCGCACAGGCTTCGAAGGACAAACAAAAGATCATCTCAAAACTAGAGATCATTTCCATAAGACTGGTGGAGACCAATGCTGCCACTTTAGAGAAAGCTACTGATGAGTTTGAGCACAAATTCCGATGCGTTAAATCAGCGTCTTTTTTTAATTGGGTTCGATGGTGTGACCCTAGATGGCTACATAGGAAAATTAGACTGCAAAGATGAACGGGTATTATCAGGCAACGTGAAACTTGAAAAAAGTGTAGCCTCTCTTACCTGTTGCGCCTACGTCTTGGATCATTTGGAGAAACACAACAGTCCAGAGAACTTTTGCTTGACATCTCCGCAGACGATGGCTCCAGGTTTGCCGAGTTGGATACATTCCTCCAGCGCTAACGTTAGTCCCTTTTTCACATCCACTGCAACAGTAAAGCAACGTGCAAAAACGGTAAGGTCGTAACGTCAACCAAAAAAAACATTCAACACAATAACTCGCGTCAAACGTCCCGGCTGGTGACGTACAGTGCGTAAACACCATGAGAAGAGGACTGATCCCCCGTTGATAATGTGAAGGCGAAGAAACAACCACTGCGTAGTCTTCCTCCTGTGTTTCTCCCCGCTCCTCTCTCTTTCCTCCACCGTCTGGGTCCCAAACTCTCTCTCCCCCCCCCCCCCCCCCCCCCTCCGCTGTGAGCGAGTCCTTCATCGCACGACGTGCGCCCGGAGCCACCTGGCTCTCATTACGGTGCTGTGCGTCGCCACCGCGCGTCCATTACAGGAACTGCCACGGATAGGTTGGTTCAACCGGAGTAGGTTTCGGTGGAGACGCAAGGGGATACGTCCCGCTCAACATTTAGCACCGCTGGTTTTGTCCCCCACCCAAAGAAAATATGAAAGAAGCAGAGGCCTTTTATCTGTAACTGCTACAACGTTGTAAACGCAAAAATGACTCAGGGGTGGGTCTTTTTTACTCCCCATAACACACACACACACACACACACACACACACACACACACACACACACACACACACACACACACACACACACACACACACACACACACACACACACACACACACACACACACACACACACACACACACACACACACACACACACACCCTGAATAAACTACACTCAGAAGGACAGAAGAGTAAATCATGCCTGTGTGGTGACCCAGCAGGGAGAATATTAAAAGAGAAAACTGAATCTACAGGAGAATAAATATCGACGAGGACTACAGAAAGCCTGAGAACCTTACTGTGTTATTATTTTCTACTGTAATTTGAATTTTGTCTTTTCCTTTACATACATGAATACATTTCCATCATAAAGGCTCAGATCCTTCAATGTGTGCACCAGGCTGCTACGGATGTTCTACCAGTCGGTGGTAGCCAGTGTCACCTTCTTCGCCGTCGTGTGCTGGGGAGGAGGCATTGGGAGCGGTGGGGCCAGTAAGCTGAACAAGCTGGTGAGAAGGGCGAGCTCCGTGGTGGGGATGAAGCTGGACTGTGTGGAGGCGGTGACAGAGAGGAGGATGAGGGGAAAGCTGCAGGCGATCCTGGACAACCCCTCTCATCCTCTCTATGCTGAGCTGAGGCAACTTAGGAGCACGTTCAGCCACAGGCTCACTCAGCCACGTGCCTCAAAGCGCTTGGGGGGCTCCTTCATCCCATCAGCCATCAGGCTCTAGGAAGCCCCAACACCACCAGACAAATGGACTGAACAATGGACTGAACACCACACTACACACACACCACACCACACACCTTGGACTGTCTTCTAGCCGTTGTTATTTTAGGTCTATTCATATGTTGTACCTGGAATACCTGTAAAACTTGCACATCTTGCATCTTGCACATTCCGCACATTTGCACATCTATTTTTGCACTACTGACAGCTACCAAGGATGTTTACTACGTATGGATACAGGTTCTCTCTTTTTCACCCACCTGACTTTAAGAGCTCGCATTTAACTTAACTTATTTTAACCTAAACTTGTCTAGGTAGACTTATTTATTGTTTATTGACTATAGTCAGGCTCTTATTGCACTAATCTATCCCCTGTATTGCTGGTCACTGTGAATTTCTCCTAAGGGGGATTAATAAAGGAATATCTTATCTTATCTTATAAATTGGTGCAGAAAAAAGCCCAAATAAGTGCAGAACAATTCACCAGAACGCTGGAAATGACGCGTTCAAGACGCGATGCGCCTCTCATCATCCACTGACCTGAGCCCAATCCGTGCACCCGGTTCTGTAGGTCTACTGTCAGCATGGTAACCTGGTTCTGTAGGTCTACTGTCAGCATGGCAACCCGGTTCTGTAGGTCTGCTGTCAGCATGGTATCCCGGTTCTGTAGGTCTACTGTCAGCATGGTAACCTGGTTCTGTAGGTCTACTGTCAGCATGGTAACCTGGTTCTGTAGGTCTGCTGTCAGCATGGTATCCTGGTTCTGTAGGTCTACTGTCAGCATGGTAACCCGGTTCTGTAGGTCTACTGTCAGCATGGTAACCTGGTTCTGTAGGTCTAGTCTCAGCATGGTAACTTGGTTCTGTAGGTCTACTGTCAGCATGGTAACCTGGTTCTGTAGGTCTACTGTCAGCATGGTAACCCGGTTCTGTAGGTCTACTGTCAGCATGGCAACCCGGTTCTGTAGGTCTGCTGTCAGCATGGTATCCTGGTTCTGTAGGTCTACTGTCAGCATGGTAACCCGGTTCTGTAGGTCTACTGTCAGCATGGTAACCTGGTTCTGTAGGTCTACTGTCAGCATGGTAACCTGGTTCTGTAGGTCTACTGTCAGCATGGTAACCTGGTTCTGTAGGTCTACTGTCAGCATGGTAACCCGGTTCTGTAGGTCTACTGTCAGCATGGTATCCTGGTTCTGTAGGTCTACTGTCAGCATGGTAACCCGGTTCTGTAGGTCTACTGTCAGCATGGTAACCTGGTTCTGTAGGTCTACTGTCAGCATGGTATCCTGGTTCTGTAGGTCTACTGTCAGCATGGTAACCTGGTTCTGTAGGTCTACTGTCAGCATGGTAACCTGGTTCTGTAGGTCTAGTCTCAGCATGGTATCCTGGTTCTGTAGGTCTACTGTCAGCATGGTAACCTGGTTCTGTAGGTCTACTGTCAGCATGGTAACCCGGTTCTGTAGGTCTAGTCTCAGCATGGTAACCCGGTTCTGTAGGTCTACTGTCAGCATGGTAACCCGGTTCTGTAGGTCTAGTCTCAGCATGGTATCCCGGTTCTGTAGGTCTACTGTCAGCTTGGTATCCTCAGGTCAGTGCTCAGGAGGGTGATGCTGCACCTGCTCCGTGTTGGTTAGCGGAGAACGGTGGCCCACAACACAAGTGTGAATAAAAAGGCTGTACTTTAGATGTCTTTAGAAGTCTTTAGAAGTCTTTAGAAGTCTTTACTTTAGAAGTCTTTGTCCAAACGGCCTCATAACAATGCACAGCACACACAGAGTGACTCCTGATCCCAAGAATGTTTACAGCCCTCAGCCGTTCAAACAGGATTCCCCATCAGCCCACTAGGCTCCCGGCCTCAGGACAAAGATAGTGAGGATAATGGTGATGGATGAAGATGATGATGAATTCACTGTGAGGCATTTCTGACGGCTAATAAATGGCCGTTCTTTGATCCAGTGAGGTGAGGACCGAAACAAGTATAACCTGAATTATCTTGATCATCGCTGCATGCATACCTGCACACGCACACACACACAAACACACACATAACTATGTAACATACACACACACACATACTCACCAACACACACACTTGTGCGCATGTACACAACTTGCACGTTTTTGGACTTTCATGGTCTCTCTTGTAGGAGCTGTGTTTATCACCAAACCCAATTACCGAACTAAAACTAATATGCATTAGAATGGGTTTAAATCTTATATTAGCTTGTTCATTCGAATGAATATTCATGTCTGACTTCTTCTGCATATCAGTTTATTCATCATAATGAATACTGGTTTATTCATTATCATCGTAATTAATATTAGTTTATTCATTATCATCCTAATGAATACTAATTTATTCATCATCATCCTAATGAATACTGGTTTATACATTATCATCGTAATTAATACTAGTTTATTCATTATCATCATAATGAATACTGGTTTATACATTATCATCATAATGAATACTGGTTTATTTATTATCATTGTAATTAATACTAGTTTATTCATTATCACCATAATGAATACTAGTTTATTCATCGTAATGAATACTAGTTTATTCATTTTGTACCATTGACAAAAAGTGCTGGCGTTCAGTCTGGAGCACTCGGCTTTGCAAAATGGCTGCCAACTTGTAACAGATGTGTTGAAAGCAGGCAACCCATTCCCTCCAAACAGGGATCAACAAAGACAAAACTCAACTAACTAGGCTTTGTGCAGCTGATTTTAAGTCTTCTCCTACTGTAAGCCGATGTGTTCCCCTTCTCCGCGGCTGATCGTCTACAGGGGGATCACACAGTGATGAGGGCTGAACCATGTGTGGCAGGTGGTCCTTGAAGGCTGTGTAGTCTGATCAGAACCAGGGCTGCGGTCTGGTCACAGGATTGGAAAGGCAATAGAGAGAGCTCAATGTGTTCACTAATGATGATGATGATGATGATGGAGCATTCATGGTTTCTGGGAAGGTTAGAAAGGTAAGCGAGGCGCGACTTTGGTTGAAGGCGAGCTGAAATCATTGAATATGAACACACACACATGCACACACACACACACACACACACACACACACACACACACACACACACACACACACACACACACACACACACACACACACACACACACACACACACACCTCGGTTGCTTTAGTTTACTTTCTCCCTGATAAGAAAATCTCTCACTAAATGTGCGTGCCACATCACACGTCATGGCGAGAATCAGAAACTGAGCAGCTCTTTAATTGCTGTCAAATCAAATGAAAACATTCCTGACTGATTAGGATTCGAGTGACCGTGCGGCGAGACTCAGCACATGTCCACCTCCCGGTCCTCTCAGTCATCTGGTTTGAAGGAGCTGCTTGAGCAGGGGAACGCAGCTGACCCCGGCCATGTGGGGGTGTTTCATTCTATAGCATGAGGACCCTCAGAGCACTAAGGGGGGGGCGTACACATGAGGACCCTCAGAACACTAAGGGGGGGGCGTACACATGAGGATCCTCAGAGCAGTAAGGGGGGGGGCGTACACATGAGGACCCTCAGAGCACTAAGGGGGGGGGCGTACACATGAGGACCCTCAGAGCACTAAGGGGGGGGCGTACACATGAGGACCCTCAGAGCATTAAGGGGGGGGCGTACACATGAGGATCTTCAGAGCAGTAAGGGGGGGGGGCGTACACATGAGGACCCTCAGAGCACTAAGGGGGGGGCGTACACATGAGGACCCTCAGAGCACTAAGGGGGGGGCGTACACATGAGGACCCTCAGAGCAGTAAGGGGGGGGGGGGCGTACACATGAGGATCCTCAGAGCAGTAAGGGGGGGGCATACACATGAGGACCCTCAGAGCACTAAGGGGGGGGGCGTACCCATGAGGATCCTCAGAGCACTAAGGGGGGGGGCGTACACATGAGGACCCTCAGAGCACTAAGGGGGGGCGTACACATGAGGATCCTCAGAGCACTAAGGGGGGGGCGTACACATGAGGACCCTCAGAGCACTAAGGGGGGGGCGTACACATGAGGACCCTCAGAGCACTAAGGGGGGGGCGTACACATGAGGATCCTCAGAGCAGTAAGGGGGGGGGCGTACACATGAGGACCCTCAGAGCACTAAGGGGGGGGGCGTACACATGAGGACCCTCAGAGCACTAAGGGGGGGGCGTACACATGAGGACCCTCAGAGCATTAAGGGGGGGGCGTACACATGAGGACCCTCAGAGCACTAAGGGGGGGGCGTACACATGAGGACCCTCAGAGCACTAAGGGGGGGGCGTACACATGAGGACCCTCAGAGCATTAAGGGGGGGGCGTACACATGAGGACCCTCAGAGCACTAAGGGGGGGGCGTACACATGAGGACCCTCAGAGCACTAAGGGGGGGGCGTACACATGAGGACCCTCAGAGCAGTAAGGGGGGGGGGCGTACACATGAGGATGCTCAGAGCAGTAAGGGGGGGGCATACACATGAGGACCCTCAGAGCACTAAGGGGGGGGCGTACCCATGAGGATCCTCAGAGCACTAAGGGGGGGGCGTACACATGAGGACCCTCAGAGCACTAAGGGGGGGGCGTACACATGAGGATCCTCAGAGCACTAAGGGGGGGGCGTACACATGAGGACCCTCAGAGCACTAAGGGGGGGGCGTACACATGAGGACCCTCAGAGCACTAAGGGGGGGGGCGTACACATGAGGATCCTCAGAGCAGTAAGGGGGGGGCGTACACATGAGGACCCTCAGAGCAGTAAGGGGGGGCGCGTACACATGAGGACCCTCAGAGCACTAAGGGGGGGGCGTACACATGAGGACCCTCAGAGCACTAAGGGGGGGGCGTACACATGAGGACCCTCAGAGCATTAAGGGGGGGGCGTACACATGAGGACCCTCAGAGCACTAAGGGGGGGGCGTACACATGAGGACCCTCAGAGCACTAAGGGGGGGGCGTACACATGAGGACCCTCAGAGCATTAAGGGGGGGGCGTACACATGAGGACCCTCAGAGCACTAAGGGGGGGGGCGTACACATGAGGACCCTCAGAGCACTAAGGGGGGGGCGTACACATGAGGACCCTCAGAGCACTAATGGGGCGGGCGTACACATGAAGACCCTCAGAGCAGTAAGGGGGGGGGCGTACACATGAGGATCCTCAGAGCAGTAAGGGGGGGGCGTACACATGAGGACCCTCAGAGCAGTAAGGGGGGGGCCGTACCCATGAGGATCCTCAGAGCACTAAGGGGGGGGCGTACACATGAGGACCCTCAGAGCACTAAGGGGGGGGCGTACACATGAGGATCCTCAGAGCACTAAGGGGGGGGGCGTACACATGAGGACCCTCAGAGCACTAAGGGGGGGGCGTACACATGAGGACCCTCAGAGCACTAAGGGGGGGGCGTACACATGAGGACCCTCAGAGCAGTAAGGGGGGGGGCGTACACATGAGGATCCTCAGAGCAGTAAGGGGGGGGGGCGTACACATGAGGACCCTCAGAGCAGTAAGGGGGGGGCGTACCCATGAGGATCCTCAGAGCACTAAGGGGGGGGCGTACACATGAGGACCCTCAGAGCAGTAAGGGGGGGGGGCGTACACATGAGGACCCTCAGAGCACTAAGGGGGGGGGCGTACACATGAGGATCCTCAGAGCACTAAGGGGGGGGCGTACACATGAGGACCCTCAGAGCACTAAGGGGGGGGGCGTACACATGAGGACCCTCAGAGCAGTAAGGGGGGGGCGGTACACATGAGGATCCTCAGAGCAGTAAGGGGGGGGGCGTACACATGAGGACCCTCAGAGCGTAAGGGGGGGGCGTACACATGAGGACCCTCAGAGCACTAAGGGGGGGGCGTACACATGAGGATCCTCAGAGCAGTAAGGGGGGGGCGTACACATGAGGACCCTCAGAGCAGTAAGGGGGGGGCGGACACATGAGGACCCTCAGAGCACTAAGGGGGGGGGCGTACACATGAGGACCCTCAGAGCACTAAGGGGGGGGCGTACACATGAGGACCCTCAGAGCACTAAGAGGGGGGGGCGTACACATGAGGACCCTCAGAGCAGTAAGGGGGGGGCATACACATGAGGACCCTCAGAGCAGTAAGGGGGGGGCATACACATGAGGACCCTCAGAGCACTAAGAGGGGGGGGGCGTACACATGAGGACCCTCAGAGCAGTAAGGGAGGGGGCGTACACATGAGGATCCTCAGAGCACTAAGAGGGGGGGGGCGTACACATGAGGACCCTCAGAGCACTAAAGGGGGGGGCGTACACATGAGGACCCTCAGAGCACTAAGGGGGGGGGCGTACACATGAGGACCCTCAGGAGCACTAAGGGGGGGGGGCGTACACATGAGGACCCTCAGAGCAGTAAGGGGGGGGGGGCGTACACCATGAGGACCCTCAGAGCAGTAAGGGGGGGGGGCGTACACATGAGGACCCTCAGAGCACTAAGGGGGGGGCGTACACATGAGGACCCTCAGAGCAGTAAGGGGGGGGGGCGTACACATGAGGACCCTCAGAGCAGTAAGGGGGGGGCGTACACATGAGGACCCTCAGAGCACTAAGGGGGGGGGGCGTACACATGAGGATCCTCAGAGCAGTAAGGGGGGGGGGCGTACACATGAGGATCCTCAGAGCACTAAGGGGGGGGCGTACACATGGCTCCGTTTGAGAACACTAAGGATATTTCTGACGGAAGAGAGCTTAAAGTTTTTCATCTCTGGTCTTCTTCTGTTCTCGGTTTTTGGGAAGTAGGAAATTATTATTAAAATGGATCTCATATGATGCTCGGTGGCTGGGTAGTGTGTTTGGTTAGTGTGGTGTTAGATAGTGTGTTGGGTTAGTTAGTGTGGTAGATGGATAGTGTGTTGGGTTAGTTAGTGTGGTGTTAGATAGTGTGTTGGGTTAGTTAGTGTGGTAGATGGATAGTGTGTTTGGTTAGTGTGGTGTT
>JAXIVH010000046.1:511670-514704 GCA_036785325.1 Urophycis tenuis | reverse complement strand
TTACTCTACTGCACTCTACCTGACTCTACTGTACTCTAACTGACTCTACTGTACTCTACCTTACTCTACTGCACTCTTCTGACTCTTCTGTACTCTACCTGACTCTACTGTATCTACCTGACTCTACTGCACTCTACCTTACCTCTACTGCACTCTACCTGACTCTACTGTACTCTAACTGACTCTACTGTACTCTACCTGACTCTACTGTACTCTACCTTACTCTACTGTACTCTAACTGACTCTACTGTACTCTACCTTACTCTACTGCACTCTACCTGACTCTACTGTACTCTACCTTACTCTACTGCACTCTACCTAACTCTACTGTACTGTGTCTTACTCTACTGTACTCTGTCTTACTCTACTTTACTGTGTCTTACTCTACTGTACTGTGTCTTACTCTACTGTACTCTACCTTACTCTACTGTACTCTGTCTTACTCTACTTTACTGTGTCTTACTCTACTTTACTGTGTCTTACTCTACTGCACTCTACCTGACTCTACTGTACTCTAACTGACTCTACTGTACTCTACCTTACTCTACTGTACTCTACCTTACTCTACTGCACTCTTCCTGACTCTTCTGTACTCTACCTGACTCTACTGTACTCTACCTGACTCTACTGTACTGTGTCTTACTCTACTGTACTCTACCTTACTCTACTGTACTCTACCTTACTCTACTGCACTCTACCTGACTCTACTGTACTGTGTCTTACTCTACTGTACTCTACCTTACTCTACTGTACCCTGTCTTACTCTATTGTACTCTGTCTTACTCTACTGTACTCTGTCTTACTCTACTGTGCTTTATTGCTGTACTCTGTCGTACTTTGCTTGGCTCTTTCTTACTCTACCTGACTCTACTGTACCCTGTCTTACTCTATTCTACTCTGTCTTACTCTACTGTACTGTCTTACTCTACTCTGCTTTACTGCTGTACTCTGTCATACTTTACTGGGCTCTGTCTTACTCTACCTGACTCTACTGTACTGCTGTCATACTCTTCTTTACCTTACTCCATTGTATTCTACTGTACTCTGGTACTGTGCTCCAACTTACTATGCCATACACCCTACGGTGTTTTGTTCTTCTTCATTGTGGAGTCTAAATGTCAAGGTTAGTGTGACATCTCTGTCCTCCCTGCCCAGACCACCACAAGGACAACAGCTCTGGTGGTAACATGGAGATCCTGTACATCCTGGTCCCCAGTGTGGCCATCCCCCTGGCCATAGCCCTGCTCTTCCTCTTCATCTGCGTCTGCCGCAACAACCAGAAGACCCCCCAGTCCCCCGCGCCCCGCCAGCCCAAGCCGGTCCGGGGGCAGAACGTGGAGATGTCCATGCTCACCACTGTGTACAAGCCCAAGGTAAGCCTGGACGCGCAGACACACGCAAGCACGCGCACGCAAGCACACGCACACACACACACACACACACGCACACACACACACACACACACACACACGCGCACGCAAGCACACACACACACACACACACGCGCGCGCGCACGCAAGCACACGCACACACACACACACACGCACGCAAGCACACGTACACACACACACGCACACGCGCACACACACACACACACACACACGCACACACACGTACACACACGCACGCACGCACGCGCGCGCACGCAAGCACACGCAAAAGCACGCGCACGCAGGCAAGCACCACGCACACACATACACACACACGCGCGCACACGCACACGCATACACACGCACACGCACACATGCACGCGCACGCAGGCACACGCACACACACACACATGCAAACACACACACACACACACACACACACACACACGCAAACACACACACGCACACGCTCACATGCACACACACGCACATGCATATGGCTGTTGTCCTCACAGGAAGGTGAACCACAACAGAGGGACATGCTAATCCCCCCCCAGGCCATCCCAGCGCTGTGTGTTGTTGTGTTGTGCACACTTACTGTAACAAACTGCCAAAGTGTTGTCATTCACTCTGATTACAGGGCGTGTGTTTACGCATATTCAGAGTCCAGGGCTGGGTCGGGTGTCCCAGTGGAACAAATTCTGAAATATCTTCCCTCCTACCGCCTGTCTCCTACCCCCTGTTTCCTACCCCCTGTCTCCTACCACCTGTCTCCTACCACCTGTCCCCTACCCCCGTCTCCTACCTTTTATCTCTTACTCCCTTATCTCCTACCTTCTGTCTCCTAACCCCCTGTCTCCTGCCCTCCTCGTCTCTGACTCCTTGTGAACATGTGGGGCCAATCAACTCCACCAGTCATCTTCAGACTGTTATTGTTTGATCCTTCGCGAGCTCAGCAGCATATATAGCCTCAGCACACACGCACACACACACACGCACACACACACGCACACGCGCACACACACACACACATGTACACACACACACACACATGTACACACACACGCACACGCACACACACTTGCGTGCACACACACACACACACACACACACACACACATGTACACACATGTACACAACACACACACACACACACAAACACACACCCCTGTGGTGAATCAAAAGAGCCGTGTGTCTGTGTTTGTCTTTCTGAGTCACTGAGGCCGAGTCCAAACACCACCACAGCCCCCCACATGTCAGCACCCGCCCGGCCAGGCACACACACACACACACACACTCACACACACACACACTCACACACACACTCACACACACACACTCACACACACACACACACACACACACAGCACACACACACACACACACACACACACTCTCACTGCTGCGTGTGTGTGTGTGTGTGTGTGTGTGCGTGTGTTTTATTTATTTTTTGGTCGAGTAATCATACTGTGGTACTGAATGTGTGTGTGTTTTTGTTTTAGTTTTTTGTGGTAATGCAGTGGTAAATTATGGTGTGTGTGTGTGTGTGTGCGTGTGTGTGTGATTAGTTGTGATGTAGCGGTACACACACACACACACAGTCTGCTGCTCTTCCACATCACATTCACACATCACATTCACACATCCACACACATTCTCATCAC
>JAXIVH010000046.1:496670-506670 GCA_036785325.1 Urophycis tenuis | reverse complement strand
TCAACACAAGCAGCTCCACTGTTCCCTCTCCTGTCCCGAACATTAGCATGGCCTCCACTGTCAATCACGTAATGAATTACAACTGCTGGGATCAGGAAGTATTTTCTGTATAATGTCATTTTTGTTGTATTTATTTTCTATGCTTGATTCTCCTTGGCACCCGCATTCCCACTGTGGGATCAACAAAGTGCCTCATCTGTTTACTCCGCCTCCAACTCAGTTATTGGGTTTGGGTTTGGGTTATAAGAGTTTGACTCTGACTTCCTGTCCGGTCTCTCCTCCCCCCTCCTCCCCCCTCCTCCCCCCCTCCCAGGAGGCGTCCACCCTGGCTGAGCTCCACCACCCCAACGTGGTGTGTCTGCTGGGCGTGGTCACACAGGAGCAGCCTGTCTGTCTGCTCTTTGAGTTCCTGCCGCAGGGCGACCTGCACGAGTTCCTCATCATGCGCTCGCCGCACTCGGATGTGGGCTGCAGCAGCGACGAGGACGGCACCGTCAAGTCCAGCCTGGACCACGGGGACTTCCTGCACATGGCCCTGCAGGTACCCCGCAGAGCCCCGCAGAGCCCCGCAGAGCCCCGCAGAGCCCCGCGGGGCTGGCTGGTGGGGTCGTGTTCTCTGGTGCCCCTTCTTAGCTGCCGGGTCAATGCAACGGGAATGCATTTCATTTGTCAAATGGGAAAATCTTAGCTTGTTCCAGTTTGGAATATGATTTTAAATGCGCGTCACTTCAACACAGTAGAAACAGTGGAGATCTGTAAATGCGCGTCACTTCAACACAGTAGAAACAGTGGAGATCTGTAAATGCGCGTCACTTCAACACAGTAGAAACAGTGGAGATCTGTAAATGCGCGTCACTTCAACACAGTAGACGCAGCAGTGTAAATGCCCCCTCCTCTCCACCAGGTGGCGTCAGGCATGGAGTACCTGGCCAGCCACTTCTACGTCCACAAGGACCTGGCGGCGAGGAACATCCTGGTGGGGGAGCAGCTGCACGTCAAGATCTCGGACCTGGGCCTGTCCCGAGAGATCTACTGCTCGGACTACTACCGCGTGCAGCCCACCGCCATGCTGCCCGTCCGCTGGATGCCCCCAGAGGCCATCGCCTATGGAAAGTTCTCCACCGACTCGGACATCTGGTCATTCGGCGTGGTGCTGTGGGAGGTGTTCAGCTACGGCCTGCAGCCCTACTACGGCTTCTCCAACCAGGAGGTGATGGAGATGGTGAGGAAGAGGCAGCTGCTGCCCTGCCCGGAGGACTGCCCACCCAGGTAGGCCTGCAGTGGGGATGCGATGGGGTCTCAGGTGATGGGGTCTCAGCCACCACACTTTAGATTCGCTCACTCTCACTTTCTTTTGCGTCATATTTGTGTTGACCACTCGTTGCCACTGTGTGGGCCGGCCGCAGTAGAAATACACTTATTCAGATGAATGAGTCCTTTTGACAGCTCCACTCGCACACATTTGTATTCTGAAGTAGGCTCAGTAACGAAACAGGCAACAAGGTGTAACTCCGCCCCTTTCAGTTTCTGGTTTCCAGAGTTCTGCTGAAACGTAGTAGACTGCTGGATCCCAGGTTATACATGATGTAATAATATGGCATGCCGTAACAACAGCATCTTCTGCATGACCCGTCCTGGTCACTGTAGTGTCCCCGTCCTGGTCACTGTAGTGTCCCCGTCCTGGTGACTGTAGTGTCACTGTCCTGGTGACTAGTGTCCCCGTCCTGGTCACTGTAGTGTCATTGTAGTGTCCCTGTCCTGGTCACTGTAGTGTCCCCGTCCTGGTCACTGTAGTGTCCCCGTCCTGGTGACTGTAGTGTCCCCGTCCTGGTGACTGTAGTGTCACTGTCCTGGTGACTAGTGTCCCCGTCCTGGTCACTGTAGTGTCCCCTGTCCTGGTGACTAGTGTCCCTGTCCTGGTCACTGTAGTGTCACTGTCCTGGTCACTGTAGTGTCACTGTAGTGTCCCTGTCCTGGTGACTAGTGTCCCCTGTCCTGGTCACTGTAGTGTCCCCGTCCTGGTCACTGTAGTGTCACTGTCCTGGTGACTGTAGGGTCCCTGTCCTGGTCACTGTAGTATCCCCGTCCTGGTGACTAGTGTCCCCGTCCTGGTGACTAGTGTCCCCGTCCTGGTGACTAGTGTCCCCGTCCTGGTGACTGTAGGGTCCCCGTCCTGGTCACTGTAGTGTCCCCGTCCTGGTGACTAGTGTCACTGTAGTGTCACTGTAGTGGTCATACCCAGATGTGTAGCATGTAGACCAGCGCTGATGTGTCCGGGCCCCACAGGTTCTACGGGCTGATGACGGAGTGCTGGCAGGATGGCCCGGCCCGCCGGCCCCCGCTTCAAGGACATCCACGGGCGTCTGCGCGCCTGGGAGGGCGTGTCCTCCCACGCCAGCTCCAGCACGCCGTCGGGGGGCGGGGGGCAACGCCACCACGCAGACCACCTCGCTCAGCGCCAGCCCCGTCAGCAACCTCAGCACCCCGGCCCGCTACGCCGCCGCCCCGGGCTACCTGTACCCCGGCCCGCTGGCCCCCCAGGGCCCGCTGGGCCAGATCCCGGCCGGCTGGGCGCCGCTGGCCGTGGCGCCGGCCCACCAGCGCTTCATCCCCGTCAACGGCTACCCCATCCCGCCGGGCTACGCCGCCTTCCCGGCGCACTTCGCCGGCCCGCCGCCGCCGCCCGCCCGGGTGGTGCAGCACCACCTGCCTCCGCCCAAGAGCCGCTCGCCCAGCAGCGCCAGCGGCTCCACCAGCACGGGCCACGTGAGCGGCGTCCCCTCCACCACGGGCTCCGCCCACGACGCCAACACGCCGCTGCTGTCCCACTGCGTGGTGCAGGGCGGCCCCCAGCTCTACGGACACATTACCCAGAAGTCCGCGGGGCAGCTGGAGCACGGCCAGGCGGCGGCGCTGCTGGGCGGGGAGGGGAACATACTGCTGTACAGCGACCCGGTCATCACCATGGACCTGTAGGCTCCTCCCCCTCCCAGCGCCCTGGGAGGCGTGGACACTGGAGGGTCCGCTCTGCCCAAGACAGCTGTGGACACCGGGTCTCAACCATTGGGGGTCTGAACGAAGGTTTAACAAACACGCTATTCAGTTTTTATATAGCTTTTTTTATCGCCCGACTATGTTAGAAAACTTCCTTTTGTTTGAAAATGTGCAGTTGTTTTTTTTTTATAAAATTTATTTTAACCTTCTGTGTAAATACATAACAAAAAGTCCTAAATGACTGAAATATATATATATATATATATATATATATATATATATATATTATATATATATATATATATATATATATATGTATATATATATGTACATATATACATATATATAGACTTGCTGCGTGACGCCATGGGGCGGGGGGGCATCTGTCCCCCCCCTCCCCCGTGGCGGTGGGCCGACCCGGGGGTCTCCCCCACCCCTCCCCCACCCCTCCCCCTCCTCCCCTCAGAGACGCTGCGTCAGCAGGCCTGCAGGCCGCGGCGCCACCACGGGGTGGGCGTGGCCACAAAGGGACGCGGCGTTTAGTCACCCAGCTCTCCGCTGCCTTCCGGCAGACACGGGGTCCTCTGGGGGCCGGACACGCCGTGAGCGGGTCAGGGTCCGGTTCTGGCCGGTTCCTCTGAATCCGGGGAGCCGGCAGACGCTCTGCAGTGGAGGCTGCCGGGATGATTCCACCGCATCCAGAACAGCCAACGGTGACGTTTTATTAGACCAGGGGCTCTTCTGATTGGACAGCAAGCGGATGGTTCTGGCGCCGCCTTTCGTTTTCCTGGGGAACCTGGGGAACCCGGTTCCCCGCTAACCTCCACCGGGACACCACGACACGGGCTGAGACTTCAAGGACAGACTTCACCTTCTCCACCCCCTGCCCCTCCCACCTAGTCACCCCCCCCAGCCCACCCAGAGACCTCGCTGTAGGGCGCCCCCCCCCCCCCCTCGTCCAGCGAGCCCAGAGACACGCCTTTCACACGCGTCACGCACATTCGCCTCACACCTCAGCCCCGGTGCCTGGAAACGCTCCCTCAGCTGAACTGAAACATCCGTGAAACACCGAGAACCAAATGTGTACCCCCCCCCCCCAGTGAACGTGTGGGAAGACGTCCGGGACGACAGTTTCCACAAGTCGTCTTAAAAGAACATGCGATGCCATATGACCTCACTCTGGATCTGTTAGTGAGCGTGGCGAGTGACATGCTACAACACATCAGCCTCATCAGAAGCCAATGTAATGCCCTGTGTTTGCCTGTAGGTGGTGCTGTGCCCCCTGTTAAAGTACAGCACCTGGCTGGCGTGGTGACAGGCAGCGGTGGTCTACACTGTGTGTGTTCAGCATCAGTATGTAGACGTATTCTCATGGATGGCTCTCCATTTTGTTTTGCTACTACAAGACCAGTAGTGAACGGACCTGCGTTTGAAGTCCAGGTGGTGGAAAGGGTCCAAACATACTTCATGTGTCCTTCTCTGTACGTCCGTCCAGCAGAAGACACATAACCAAACAAAAGTTCAGCCCCCCGTTGTCTGTTTGTGATGGGGGGGGGGGGGTATGACGAGGACAGTCTCCCCACAACGGTTTGTGACCCGGTGTTTCCCCAGGGAGCCCGGTTCTCCCTGGGGGATCCAACACATTGAGGTGTGTGTTTTCTTTCTGGTACAGTGACATCTGAGCGATGGTCACCCAGAACAGCCCAGAATACCATTGTCACCGTCGTTCTCCAAGTTTACCCAGAGATCCCAGCTCCATGTCTTCCTGGCTTTCACCTTTGGGTGAGACGTCTTTCAGTCCACTCCCCAGTCTCCTCCACACGGTGCTACCTGAGATTGTCATTGTTGGGGGATCCCATGTTTAGTTGTTTTGTTTAGCATTTCTTATTTATCTTTCAAATGAAGCAAACTGAGCTACCTATCCTAGCCTCTGGAGTTTAGTGGCAGCGTCCTGTTGAGTCATGTGTTCACCTTCACCCCTTCACCAGACACCCTGTTGAGCATGTGTTCACCTTCACTCCTTCACCAGACACCCTGTTGAGTCATGTGTTCACCTTCACCCCTTCACCAGACACCCCTGTTGAGTCATGTGTTCACCTTCACCCCTTCACCAGACACCCTGTTGAGTCATGTGTTCACCTTCACCCCTTCACCAGACACCCTGTTGAGTCATGTGTTCACCTTCACCCCTTCACCAGACACCCTGTTGAGTCATGTGTTCACCTTCACCCCTTCACCAGACACCCTGTTGAGTCATGTGTTCACCTTCACCCCTTCACCAGACACCCTGTTGAGCATGTGTTCACCTTCACCCCTTCACCAGACACCCTGTTGAGTCATGTGTTCACCTTCACCCCTTCACCAGACACCCTGTTGAGTCATGTGTTCACCTTCACCCCTTCACCAGACACCCTGTTGAGTCATGTGTTCACCTTCACCCCTTCACCAGACACCCTGTTGAGCATGTGTTCACCTTCACCCCTTCACCAGACACCCTGTTGAGTCATGTGTTCACCTTCACCCCTTCACCAGACACCCTGTTGAGCATGTGTTCACCTTCACCCCTTCACCAGACACCCTGTTGAGTCATGTGTTCACCTTCACCCCTTCACCAGACACCCTGTTGAGCATGTGTTCACCTTCACCCCTTCACCAGACACCCTGTTGAGTCATGTGTTCACCTTCACCCCTTCACCAGACACCCTGTTGAGTCATGTGTTCACCTTCACCCCTTCACCAGACACCCTGTTGAGTCATGTGTTCACCTTCACCCCTTCACCAGACACCCTGTTGAGTCATGTGTTCACCTTCACCCCTTCACCAGACACCCTGTTGAGTCATGTGTTCACCTTCACCCCTTCACCAGACACCCTGTTGAAAACCACTTGTACACTAGACTGTGAATCGAAGGCAAATCTATTTTGTGTTTGAAAAGAGGAAAGGAAATGTTGTCATGGCATTTTAATAATTTCATTGTAGACTTTCAGATTTGTAAGATAAAAAGTGTTTTCCATTACAAATGGTTTACACAAATATCCTTTACCAAGAGAGGCCTTTTATTTGTATGTGTCAACATTTTTTGCACAAATGTTTTGTATTGCAAAAAAAACAAACATTTATTAAATGCTGTTGTGAATACCTCTGCTGTCACTGAATGGACTATATGTCAAACATTTCTAGCATTATGAAATGCTTGAGTTTAATTTAGGTCGAAATTTAGAAAACAGAATTGTAATGGCAGTTCAAGTATTAATGCTGCCCCCGTGTGGCTGAAGACCGGGGATGCACCCCCAGGGTGCATCACCGGTCTTCAGCCACACGGGGGCAGCATTAATCTGTTTGAACGGGCCGGTTGTCGTCCTCTTTGCTCAACAATGGGAGGCGAGGGACCTAGTTACCCAAATGCGATCATTAAAAACAAATTACTTGAAATTGATTTAGATATAAATACTTAACACAACGAAAAGGAGTGTTCCACTTTGTACTTGATCACATATGTGCAGGTACCGTGTACAAAACATGCCAAATGCACTGATTGAATCTTTTTCTGTATAAACGGGTCAGATCCTGAGTTTGGTAAACGGTCTAATACAGGGGGACAATGGTAACTCTAGATCTACGCTTATTTGCATGTGCAGACATAACCCTGGTTAACCCGCTATGTAAAAGAGTGGTGAAGAGTGTGTTGAAAGAACTGTCTGCCGTGAGTTCGATGCCGCAGCAGACATTTCCAATCCACACACAGTCTCCCGAACGCACACGATACATGAATCTTTAATGAGCTGCTCAACATTTGATGGGACGTCTCTGTGTCAAGGACAGGGTGAGCCACCCACGCGCTGCAGTGTGTGTGTGTGTGTGTGTGGGGGGGGGGGGGGGGTGGGTGTGGGTGTGGGTGTGTGTGTGTGAGAGAGAGAGAGAGTGAGTGAGTGAGAGAGAGTGTGTGGGATGTGTGTGAGTGTGTGTGTGTGTGCATGATGTGTGTTTGTGAGAGAGTGTGTGTGCGTGATGTGCATGTGTGTGTGTGTGACATGGGACAGTGTTGTCTATGTGTTTAGGTGTGTTGAGGTTGTGTTCCAGCCCTACACTACTGTGTTGTGTTGAGGTTGTGTTCCAGCCCTACTGTGTTGTGTTGAGGTTGTGTTCCAGCCCTACACTACTGTGTTGTGTTGAGGTTGTGTTCCAGCCCTACACTACTGTGTTGTGTTGAGGTTGTGTTCCAGCCCTACACTACTGTGTTGTGTTGAGGTTGTGTTCCAGCCCTACACTACTGTGTTGTGTTGAGGTTGTGTTCCAGCCCTACTGTGTTGTGTTGAGGTTGTGTTCCAGCCCTACACTACTGTGTTGTGTTGAGGTTGTGTTCCAGCCCTACACTACTGTGTTGTGTTGAGGTTGTGTTCCAGCCCTACACTACTGTGTTGTGTTGAGGTTGTGTTCCAGCCCTACTGTGTTGTGTTGAGGTTGTGTTCCAGCCCTACACTACTGTGTTGTGTTGAGTTTGTGTTCCAGCCCTACACTACTGTGTTGTGTTGAGGTTGTGTTCCAGCCCTACACTACTGTGTTGTGTTGAGGTTGTGTTCCAGCCCTACACTACTGTGTTGTGTTGAGGTCGTGTTCCAGCCCTACTGTGTTGTGTTGAGGTTGTGTTCCAGCCCTACTGTGTTGTGTTGAGGTTGTGTTCCAGCCCTACACTACTGTGTTGTGTTGAGGTTGTGTTCCAGCCCTACACTACTGTGTTGTGTTGAGGTTGTGTTCCAGCCCTACACTACTGTGTTGTGTTGAGGTTGTGTTCCAGCCCTACTGTGTTGTGTTGAGGTTGTGTTCCAGCCCTACACTACTGTGTTGTGTTGAGGTTGTGTTCCAGCCCTACACTACTGTGTTGTGTTGAGGTTGTGTTCCAGCCCTACACTACTGTGTTGTGTTGAGGTTGTGTTCCAGCCCTACTGTGTTGTGTTGAGGTTGTGTTCCAGCCCTACACTACTGTGTTGTGTTGAGGTTGTGTTCCAGCCCTACTGTGTTGTGTTGAGGTTGTGTTCCAGCCCTACACTACTGTGTTGTGTTGAGGTTGTGTTCCAGCCCTACTGTGTTGTGTTGAGGTTGTGTTCCAGCCCTACACTACTGTGTTGTGTTGAGGTTGTGTTCCAGCCCTACACTACTGTGTTGTGTTGAGGTTGTGTTCCAGCCCTACACTACTGTGTTGTGTTGAGGTTGTGTTCCAGCCCTACTGTGTTGTGTTGAGGTTGTGTTCCAGCCCTACACTACTGTGTTGTGTTGAGTTTGTGTTCCAGCCCTACACTACTGTGTTGTGTTGAGGTTGTGTTCCAGCCCTACACTACTGTGTTGTGTTGAGGTTGTGTTCCAGCCCTACTGTGTTGTGTTGAGGTTGTGTTCCAGCCCTACACTACTGTGTTGTGTTGAGGTCGTGTTCCAGCCCTACTGTGTTGTGTTGAGGTTGTGTTCCAGCCCTACTGTGTTGTGTTGAGGTTGTGTTCCAGCCCTACACTACTGTGTTGTGTTGAGGTTGTGTTCCAGCCCTACACTACTGTGTTGTGTTGAGGTTGTGTTCCAGCCCTACACTACTGTGTTGTGTTGAGGTTGTGTTCCAGCCCTACTGTGTTGTGTTGAGGTTGTGTTCCAGCCCTACACTACTGTGTTGTGTTGAGGTTGTGTTCCAGCCCTACACTACTGTGTTGTGTTGAGGTTGTGTTCCAGCCCTACACTACTGTGTTGTGTTGAGGTTGTGTTCCAGCCCTACACTACTGTGTTGTGTTGAGGTTGTGTTCCAGCCCTACACTACTGTGTTGTGTTGAGGTTGTGTTCCAGCCCTACACTACTGTGTTGTGTTGAGGTTGTGTTCCAGCCCTACACTACTGTGTTGTGTTGAGGTTGTGTTCCAGCCCTACACTACTGTGTTGTGTTGAGGTTGTGTTCCAGCCCTACTGTGTTGTGTTGAGGTTGTGTTCCAGCCCTACAATACTACTACTACCATGCACAGGTCTCCCCCCGCAGAGAGGACATCGTTTAACACCCAGGACGTCTGTCAATGGAATGACAACCCAACGCTGCTTAGCATAAAGGCAGCGGTTCCATGGTACAGTGCTTCCATGGTACAGCGCTTCCATGGTATTGCGGTTCCATGGTACAGCAGTACCATGTACCGAGTGTAGTTAACCTGAAGTCCAAGGTTGAGATATAATGTTATTTTCCACAGCAAGGACTGCAAAATTATTTGCAACAGATGCGTGTGTGTGCGTATGTGTGTGTGTGTGTGTGTGTGTGTGTGTGTGTGTGTGTGTGTGTGTGTCTGTGTCTGTGTGAGGTTGACAGACTTGGTAGAGTGAAGAGAGATCTGAAACGTCAGACTGCTGTCAAAGTGTCTGAGTCAGACAAACATCCTGGAAGATAGTTACTCTCTGTCTCGCCGTATCTCCCTCTCCATCTCTCCCCCTCTCTCTCTCTCTCTCTCTCTCTCTCTCTCTCTCTGTGTGAGCGGGCTGAACCGGAGCGGTGGTTCTGGGTGCAGGGGGTCCCAGGGGGTGTGGTCCCAGTGGGGTGTGGTCTCAGGGGGTGTGGTCTAAGGGGGTGTGGTCCCAGTGCGGTGGGGTCCCAGGGGGTGTGGTCTCAGGGGGTGTGGTCTCACAGGGTGTGGTCCCAGGGGGTGTGGTCCCAGGGGTTGTGGTCTCAGGGGGTGTGGTCCCAGTGGGGTGTGGTCCCAGGGGGTGTGGTCTCAGGGTGTGTGGTCCCAGTGGGGTGTGGTCACAGGGGGTGTGGTCTCAGGGGGTGTGGTCCCAGGGGGGTGTGGTCCCAGGGGGTGTGGTCTCAGGGGGTGTGGTCCCAGTGGATGTGGTCTCAGGGGGTGTGGTCTCAGGGGGTGTGGTCCCAGGGGGTGTGGTCTCAGGGGGTGTGGTCTCAGGGGGTGTGGTCCCAGTGGGTGTGGTCTCAGGGGGTGTGGTCTCAGGGGGTGTGGTCTCAGGGGGTGTGGTCCGAGGCCTGGCCCTGTCCGCTC
>JAXIVH010000046.1:456670-491670 GCA_036785325.1 Urophycis tenuis | reverse complement strand
TGTGGCACTGGACACATTTCAGTGTGTTTCCTCGTCTGCAGGTCAGCCGAGCAAAGGATTTGTAGTTGATCTATTTACATAATTGTAATTTAGCAGAAGCCGTTACACTTAAGGTGCTAGAAGGCAGAGTTACAGCATGCCAACAGTGAACAGTAATCCCAGACGCTGGGAACCTTTAGTCTTTTCACACTACTGTGTGAATGTTTTACCTTTTCACCTTCTTATTGTTTTTCCATTGGTTGTTCGTGTGTAACCACAGCTTTTGGTTTGGGCTTTTTGGGGGTATTTCTTGCTTATAAAGAGATTCTGAGTACAATGACCAAGTGGGCTGCAGAATTCTTGATCTATGCACTGGGCCTAGTCACAATATTTGCTATTTAAAGAAACAGCCTGGAAATAGTGTAAATGATTTTGAACTATACCTTTCTATTGGATGAGATATCTGTCGCTTAAAACCACAAAGCCTAATAATTAATAGGACTGTAAAGAATGATGATGTGTAATAAGGTCTTAAGAAGGCCTGTTGACCTTCTTAAGGTCAACAGACAAAACTCTCAGGGTCACACACGGGTCAACGATCTGTAGCCCCCCCCCCCACTCACACACACTGACCCCTGAACTCAAGGTTGGAACCTCTCGTGCTCCTTACAGCCATCCTGTAGTGGTTCATTCTTACTGCCAGTGGCGGCTGGCCCATAGAGGGCGATAGGGCACCGCCCCCCCCCTTGACCCACAATAAATAAATAAATTAAACTAATAATAATAAATTATACAAATTGTTGACATTTGTGTGTTTGAAATATGACTGTACCCAGTAATATGTGTAAAATATGATAGAAAATCATCTGTGCAAGATGTATGCTTTTCCTACACGTCCCGTGTCCCATGCTTCAACAGCTCTGGGGCGATGGAGAAATCGCCCCCAAGGAGGCGGGTCTGTGTAACTGTTTAGCCAATTACTAATTTAAGATGTGAAAGCATGACATAAAATTTGGCAAATCAGCGTCCTCAAATCCAAGCCGATATGGGCGATTCCTTTATCGCCCCAAGCGAGCGAATGCTCAGGTCAGGGCGAGTCTGTATATAGTTGCATACAGTTTGCATACAGTTGTATATAGTTGACCTTAGTATGTTTTAGTCCTTAATTTTCACTACCTATTAATCTGCTGATTATTTTCTTGATTGTTTAGTATATAAAATTTTTACTGTAATTTCATAGAGCCCAATGTGACTACAAATTCAATTTCAAATGAGAAAATTGAAAGCTTGTGTTAGTGCAATATGTTGTTTATGTTTTGTGTTAGAATGCCTCAACTTTTTGATATTGGCATTCAATAATTATTGACTATTTCACGGAGAACTCGTTTCCTGTAGTTTGTGTTCAATGTATTGGGATGGTTACTGAAATTGACTGAATATGGCACAGCCCCACCTAGAATATTCTTCACCAGCCGCCACTGCTTACTGCCTTTCTGGTTAAGCAGTATAGTGCACAGTCACACTGAACACCAGCAGGGCAGATATTAAGTATAACAGCACATCCTCAAGTGTGATATTTTATACAACTGTTCTACAAGCGCTAATTGTTAGTTAATAGTAATGTGATGTGTTTGTTTATTTAAGTGTTTATTTGGATGTGCCACAACACAGCTTGAACTGTTGCTAAGCAATACAACGTTAGCCTGCACACTAGCTTTCTACGGTGTGTAGGTCTATATGTGTAGGTCTATGTGTGTAGGTCTATATGTGTAGGTCTATGTGTGTAGGTCTATGTGTGTAGGTCTATATGTGTAGGTCTATATGTTATGGCTGGCTAGCTATTTAATATCTTGTGCATGTCTCATTTCTTGTTCAACCACTACAATATGAGTCTGTTGACAGTCAATGACTTAACGGCTTCACCAGGCAGCACTTTACTCCAGAAATCATTAATGTCAGTAAAGGTTATTAGAAGCACTCGTAAAGTGGGGTGATACATGCATGGTTAAATGTCCCTGTGCTCTTATTCTCTACATCAACAGTCATGGAATGCCTCTTGTCCAATCAAAGTACTTGGTTGGAACTAACTGATCTGTAAATCCTTTTATTTTGGGACCCTTCTAAACTTCACCTCCACAGGGATGTATGTGTTATCCGTTAACATGACCATGTGAGGGACCCCAGACCTTGTGTTGTGAGGACCCCAGACCTTGTGTTATGAGGACCCCAGACCTTTTATTATGAGGACCCCAGACCTTGTGTTATGAGGACCCCAGACCTTGTGTTGTGAGGACCCCAGACCTTGTGTTGTGAGGACCCCAGACCTTGTGTGGGGGTCCTGGAGAGGAGGGTCCGTAGGATAGTCGAACCTCGGATTCAGGAGGAGCAATGTGGTTTTCGTCCCGGCCGTGGAACTGTGGACCAGCTCTATACCCTTGGCGCGGTACTCGAGGGTGCATGGGAGTTCGCCCAACCAGTCTACATGTGTTTTGTGGACTTGGAGAAGGCGTTCGACCGTGTCCCTCGGGGAGCCCTGTGGGGGGTGCTCCGGGAGTATGGGGTACCGGGCCCGCTGTTACGGGCCATCGGGTCCCTGTACTCCCGGTGCCAGAGCTTGGTCCGCATTGCCGGCAGTAAGTCGAGCCTGTTTCCGGTGGGGGTTGGCCTCCGCCAGGGCTGCCCTCTGTCACCGACCTTGTGTTGTGAGGACCCCAGACCTTTTATTATGAGGACCCCAGACCTTTTATTATGAGGACCCCAGACCTTGTGTTGTGAGGACCCCAGACGTTGTGTTGTGAGGACCCCAGACCTTGTGTTGTGAGGACCCCAGACCTTTTATTATGAGGACCCCAGACCTTTTATTATGAGGACCCCAGACCTTGTGTTATGAGGACCCCAGACCTTGTGTTGTGAGGACCCCAGACCTTTTATTATGAGGACCCCAGACCTTGTGTTATGAGGACCCCAGACCTTGTGTTGTGAGGACCCCAGACCTTGTGTTGTGAGGACCCCAGACCTTTTATTATGAGGACCCCAGACCTTGTGTTATGAGGACCCTAGACCTTGTGTTATGAGGACCCCAGACCTTGTGTTATGAGGACCCCAGACCTTGTGTTGTGAGGACCCCAGACCTTGTGTTATGAGGACCCCAGACCTTGTGTTGTGAGGACCCCAGACCTTGTGTTATGAGGACCCCAGACCTTGTGTTATGAGGACCCCAGACCTTTTATTATGAGGACCCCAGACCTTGTGTTATGAGGACCCCAGACCTTGTGTTGTGAGGACCCCAGACCTTGTGTTGTGAGGACCCCAGACGTTGTGTTGTGAGGACCCCAGACCTTTTATTATGAGGACCCCAGACCTTGTGTTATGAGGACCCCAGACCTTGTGTTGTGAGGACCCCAGACCTTGTGTTATGAGGACCCCAGACCTTGTGTTGTGAGGACCCCAGACCTTTTATTATGAGGACCCCAGACCTTGTGTTATGAGGACCCTAGACCTTGTGTTATGAGGACCCCAGACCTTGTGTTATGAGGACCCCAGACCTTGTGTTGTGAGGACCCCAGACCTTGTGTTATGAGGACCCCAGACCTTGTGTTATGAGGACCCCAGACCTTTTATTATGAGGACCCCAGACCTTGTGTTGTGAGGACCCCAGACCTTGTGTTGTGAGGACCCCAGACCTTTTATTATGAGGACCCCAGACCTTGTGTTATGAGGACCCCAGACCTTGTGTTATGAGGACCCCAGACCTTGTGTTGTGAGGACCCCAGACCTTGTGTTATGAGGACCCCAGACCTTGTGTTGTGAGGACCCCAGACCTTGTGTTATGAGGACCCCAGACCTTGTGTTATGAGGACCCCAGACCTTGTGTTGTGAGGACCGACCCCAGACTAGAGCCCTGCACTGGAGCCCTAGGCCCAAGGGGCCCGACAGCTCGACAGCCTGAGGGCCGGGCTTCGGGCTGACGACCGTAAAAGTCCCTCGGACACGGGCCGGGCTCGTTGTGTTGTGAGGACCCCAGACCTTGTGTTGTGAGGACCCCAGGCTTTGTGTTATGACGAGCCCGAGTCTTGTAGGAACCCCAGACCTTGTGTTTTGAGATCCCAGACTTATGTTGTGAGGACCCCAGACCTTGTGGGATCCTCAGGCTTTGTGAGGACCCATGGCTTTTTGAGTATGCTAGACCTTTTGTTGTGAGGACAACCATGCCTTGTGGGGACCTCAGGATTTTTGCTGTGAGAATGCCAGGACTTTTGGGGACCGCAGGCCTTGTGTTGTGGGGACTCCATGCCTCGTTTTGTGAGGACCCCAGGCCTTGTGAGAACAGACCAGACCGTCCTCAAAGTCCCTTCTCATCTCTCGATGGATGGCTGCCCAGGTCCTCTGAAGTGGTCTGGGGCCTTTAATCTGACGAGAACAGCTGTTTTATTTTTGTCTCAAAATGATCTTTGTCCTTTCTTTTAAAAGGAAAAAAATATGACCACTTACATGTGCAATGCAAAATGCAATAAACATGGGCACTGAATGCACATCCTCCCACCTTCTCCCTGACTCCTGCAGTCCTACAGGGATGTCGTTTCTAGCGAGGATGCTGCAATCTTGTGTGTCAGTGTTCCGTTAATCGTAAGGAGCATCACAACCAGATGGAGCCGTGCCACTTCCTGGAGCGGTTTGAGGTCCTGACCAGAGACTAGGACATGATGAGCATCTGTGGCGAGGCTGTACTCATCTAACCCATAACTAACCGTGTCTTGCATTTACCATCACCATAAATAACATTTCTAATACCTCCACATGCTGATACTTTGGGAGTTGGCTCCTCCATGTGTATGTATTTTTAAAGTATGCCCTCCCTTTACATTGGTGTGTAGTGTTTGCTATGTCAAATATGCTATGATGACTCCGCATGATACGTGTGTGGTGAGGTAATCCAGTTGCATGCGTACTAAAGTGGGATAAAAATGAGCTATCCTGCCCAGGTGCATCTCGTTAGGGGAACAGGTACACCTGAGTTCAGAGTTCTATGTTGGAGCTAAAGAGAGAAAAGCTTACTGTACACAAAAGCTTGGTGGTCGATATTATTGTGAATGGGTATATAGTATATACAGTAGATACAGTAGATAGGTCTCAAAGTCAGCTCATTCGAGGGGTGTGGTCTGAAATGTTCTGGTGCTTGATGCCACTTCGATAACACTCAATCACAAACAAGGGATTTCTGTTTCTGTCCATGACTTTAAACAGTGTTGGTCTCACACTGTATGAACACATGCTTCAGCAACACAATACCCCCTTATGTGTTCAGAGTGACCTGGAGACGCTCACAATGCAGTAGATGTGCTGGTCGTAGCCAGCGGTCTCCTTCAGGACGGATCTCCCACTGGATCGTCAGCTCGTTCTGTCAGTGAAAAGACAAGCAGCGGCCTCCTTTTATCTGAACATCAAACCTCGGCCACTGGATACACAATCGTTTTCTCGCCCCCGATTCCCGTCTCCGTCGCTGGCTTCCATTGTGTGGCGATTCACACTGGAGACAATGGCCTTTCTGCCTGCCTTTCAGACCTTCTGGAGAACTTTTTTTCTCTCTCTCTCTCGTGTGAGTTAATGCACAAAAATCTGGCTTCAAACCGACAACTGGCCAGGGAATTGGCCTTGGAGTTGCCATGGCTTCGCCCGACAGCAGCGCTACGTTGGAGCGTTCACCTGTTTGTGTGTCGGAGCCAGAAGCCCCTTTGAAGTCAGATGTAAAGAGCCACAGCTTGGCTACTTTGTTCTACTTTAAATTGGGCTCATTTGGGCCCTCTTTAGATCTCATTTAATATATTCTTCTCGCTGGGTCCCTGATGAATCCCCCCCTCAGTCTTTCTGTATCTTCACTAAGCAGGTAGCTTTGTGGGCCAATGCAGTAATTAAAATTATGCAAATGGTCATTCTGTAAAAACAAATCTACGAACATCTCGGTGTTAACGCGGACCCAGCTTGCTTTAGGGTGGAATGAAGGCTTTTTTTCTGCTTTTTTTCTGCAGACCAGAAAACTTGCTGCAATACAATCAGAGAGATCTATTTCATAAATACATAGCCAGTCACCGAGGATTTGGCCGAGCTTCGGTCTGAACGTGATCCAGCAGCCGGTAAACTTGGGTGGGAAATAATACTCGTTAACAATGGCAATGTCAACCTAGCGCTTTTAGCTTAGCTGCTGCTGCTACTCGCTGCGTGTGTTGTTTCAGTGCCACAGAATGACAGTCAATGGAATAAAAGAGCTACTGTGTTTGTTCAACATACCTGTTGGTGTGCTTTAAGAAGCAAGGTGCGAGTTAATCACCCGTCATTATGGTATCTGGTTACGTGTGTGAGGGAGAGAGAGAAAGAGAGAGAGAGAGAGAGAGAGCTGTTTGTCTGATGGAGCCTTTAAAGAGGTTGTCCTGGTGAACTCGGTATGATGTTAGAGATAGAGAACTAAGCTTCTTTCTGCATGCATTGCCTCAGTCCCGTTCAAAGCTTTGTCTTTCTGCTACTTTAAACTACGATTTCTATTTACAATTAAGGACGGCCATCTAGAACACATTCAACATGAATATATTCAGTGTTTGGTTGAAGATCAGCCAGAAAGGGGGATTTGGGGGGATTTAAAGTACCCTACCCACATCCTATGTTAACAGCATGTATAGAATGATAATTAGGTAGGCGGCTTCATAAAATACTAGATATGATACAGCAGAGGTGGGGGGGAACACCAAATGCAAATATATTTAACATGATTTTTAATTCGTTTCTGACTGAAATGGGAACTGGCGTGAACACGATTACTAAAACAAAAAAGTAAAAACAATACAAATAAATCAAAATAAATGCCATCAGCAACTTGAGTCAATATACAAAAAAGAAATTCAAGCGAATTATTGAAATAGAATAAATTGGACTTCCTGTTTTCTTCACCGCTCCACCAGCCGAATGCCGCCGACCCCCGGGCTGGGACCGGCCGCGGGTCCGGGGGGGATTCTGGGGTGGAAGCCGATCATGAATATGCAGCGCGCGCTCCGTCCCAAGCTCTTCAAACATCCCCGCGTTGGGAGGAGTCTAAAAGCGTCCCGTGGCCCCGCGGCCGTGAACACATCTGAGGAGCAGAGTCTCGGAGCCACGGACACAAACAGAGGTTGCATTGAGCTGCGCAGCCGCCGGCGCTGCCCACTGGTGCTGTGATCCCTGTCACCTCACTGCAGCTGTAGAAACCCTCCCGCTCCCTCACTGCGCCTCGTCCACTGCGCCTCGTCCACTGAGTGCAAATATGACGGAAGTTTGACTTGAATATGGGCCAGTGGATATAATGGGCAGCACTTAAAATAGCAACACTATTACACTTTGTTTTAATGGTAGACAGATTACTAGTAATATAGGTGGGCGATATATATATATATATATACACACACACACACACACACACACGTTTATCATTGCTCCCTATAAAGGATAGCCTAGTAAATAAGGTATGCAATCTATAACAAGTACAAGGTTTTAAATACATATGACTACAACAAATCTGATATAGCCCTACCGATACAAATATTGTTTCAATACAAGCCACAGTCAATCTACAATTGTCAAATTGTCCCTTCTGTGGGCACAATAGAGAATGAGAAGGCTAATGGAGATGGTCCATCCCTGGTATTTCCCTAAAAATAAGTCTTCATTCACCTTGGAATGTGTTCATGACTATTATGTTCATAACCTGCATTTCTGACAGGAGAGAGAGGGAGAGAGGGTTTATTACCCTTATTCACAAAGTGTTTGGATGAATAAAACAATATTTAGTAAATTGGGATGGGGAATGAGGTTAAACATTAATTATGATATGTATTTATGACATGTTGGGAACTGTGGTATTTAATAGTGTCGGACACAACTTAAGACCATTCTTATATTAGCCACATTTCGAACACATTTCAAGCATTCATAACTAACTATTCTATATAAAATATTACTATGAATCTATATAAATAAACTATTCTAAAATAGAGATATATTGTAATAAAGACCATCATGAATGTATATTAGAGATAGGCAACATGGGTCGAACATTCCCTCTCAAAACCTCCTTGGGCTAGAGATAGCGACTTATACCTGTTACTGAAATAAATGTAGCTCTGAATCATGTTTTACTCATCGGACTTAAATATCTGAACAACAATTCAGCATAATTTGTGGGACGTCACATAGCTCATCCATCACAGAGGAAAAGGATTGGCCATTCAAACTGTTCCACGGCCCATCCAACATGTCTGCTTGATCTAACTGTTAGGATGGCGTTCTGAGGTCACAATAACTGGTGACATGTCGATAGACGCCTGTCTGCTTGATCTAACTGTTAGGATGGCGTTCTGAGGTCACAATAACTGGTGACATGTCGATAGACGCCTGTCTGAGCAAATAGTGGCAGCCATCCCAAAGTTCAACCCAAATGCAGGATGCCTCTCGGCCAATGGAGAAAGACCATCAAAATAACAGTTCAGCCAATTATAGCCGACTTCGACGAAGTGGGCGCGGTCTATTAACGCATCTAATAATTTGTCATAAATCGTTTTAGTTTAATATTGTGTCATACACCTGAGAAACAGATTTCAAGCGATAGAGGGTGGTTTTGCAGGACTATACAACACATGTAAATGTGTATTAATTATGTGTATCTAGTCTTACATAACTAAGGTCTAACTGGGATGATCCTAATCAAATGGGCTGAGTTGAATTTGACATTCATAATTTCATGCTCTCACTATTGTTGGCCTTCAGGTTACTACGACCTAGCGTTTGCACGTGAAATTGAGGCTATACTAAAAGCAAGACTGGATTCTTGGACGAATGGATTCTACACACGCTGCAATTCCCCATAGCCTTTGAGCATGGCATCAGATGGTATTACACAAATGTTTGATGACTTCGTATTTGATATATTTTAAACATTATTGACATCACCTAAACAGAAACACATTTTGAAGGCCTGCTATTTCCACTCGGTCTCATCTTGTCGAGAGATTAACTCAGCAGTTATGTGTCATTTCATTCGAGAGCCAGTCTGCGCTCTCTCGAACCCCGATCCAGTAACGTCCAGACTCCGGGACTTCGCTCCCACTCCTCGGCTCACACACTCAGTACTTCTGGAGGAGCAGCGATCCTCCACTACTACGACACCGGGGAAACAAACACTTTACCTCCTTTTACGAGTGGACCCATCTTGTCGAAAAGATTTTCGCCGAAAGATGATTTGTGCGCTTCGACGTTCAGGAAAAGTGATTACACTGGAAGACGCGTATTTTGAAAGAAAGTTGAAAAGTACTTTCCCTTGAAGTTTTCTTCTCCCCATCGCCTCCAAACTGCGAGTTTCTTCTGTCGCCCAGCGAGCCGTCATGGCGAGGAGGGTCGTGGAGAGACCCCGGCAAGGAGTCGTTACCACTTGCACGGATTTTGGGAATAAAGACTTTGGACTTAATGGGACTATTTGGTGGAGCGTCGTCTTAATCCTTGCAGTGCTTTGCTGTGGATATTGTGGAGCCGAGACGGAGTTTTCTATCATGGAAGAAGCACAAGTTTTAGCGGATCAAATGAAAAAGCTGTCCTCTCAAGAGCTTGGAGTTTTTACAATGCAGGTAAATCTAGAACATTTAGATTTGCTGCCATCGCGTCTACTTTGTACTTGTATATTAGGTGGCGTATTGGAATCAGCGATGGGTGCACGTTGTCTCGTTTAACAGCCCAATGCAACGTTTCCAAGAAAAACATGTTCAACGTGTTTCCGTCATCGTCCGAAGCATTTGATATATAGTGTATAGATACAGATATATAGTGTCTACGTTGTTCCCAGATGGGTGTTCTTTGACTATAAGCCCTCCAATGCAGCGCTGCTGCGTCTGCACGCCGCGCCGCTCTCTGAAGTCTATGCGGACAATGTTGCAGTGCAACAACAATCACCTTCAAGTTCCACTGCTTCTCCAGAGCAGACTGCTGCCAACCTCTGTATCTTATATATATATATATATCTATATATATATATATATATATATATATATATAGATATATATATAATTAGAACCACGTCAACTGGACGTGTGTGTGTGTGTGTGTGTGTGTGTGTGTGTGTGTGTGTGTGTGTGTGTGTGTGTGTGTGTGTGTGTGTGTGTGTGTGTGTGTGTGTGTGTGGATGGGGTACTTTGAACAATCCCGTAGCAGCTCAAGCCCACCCTACTGAGACGCCTTGCCTTAAATTACAATAACAAACGGAATAGTTCAGTTTAGTGCGCAGCCTTTGGCTCAATGATTGCCCATTAAAATGCAAAGAACGGACGCCCCACCCTCCAGAAGAACTACCTTCCCATTTGGCATCAGTTACTATCTTGGCACATTGCCTAATTATTTCTTTTGTGCAAATAATTGTTATTGACTATTCTGCACAGATGTCCAATAGCCTGAATTGTAGCACGGCGGCCACAGTGAATTAGACCTTTATTTTTAAGGGCAAAGGCCTTGTTTTAAATCATTGCAATAATCTGTATGACAGAAATACGGACTAATATCGTGCAGTCAGTCTCGCGTGTTTCGGTTGTTTCTTTCAGTAGAGCAACAATGTGGAAGCACCAAATGGGAGGCAGTAGGATCCACGGTGCAGTGCTGCTGGGATGTAGAAGTGGGGGTTGGGGGCGCTCATAGTGGCAGAACAGAGAGGCAAGTCGGTGGGGGGGGGGGGGGGGGTGGCAGCTCCAAATGGCGTTTCATCTTCCACACGGGGGCCACCTTCATCCCAGCACCAGGAGGTGGCTTTGGAAGACTCCTCTGATCTCTCTCTCTCTCTCTCTCTCTCTCTCTCTCTCTCTCTCTCTCTCTCTCTCTCTCTCTCTCTCTCTCTCTCTCTCTCTCTCTCTCTCTCTCTCTCTCTCTGTCTCTGTCTCTCTCTGTGTGTCTGTGTCTTGGACTCTGCCATGCTCTCACCCCACATTCTACATATTTAGTTTATTTCTTTGGATGAGTCCTTGATTACGGACCCTTTTATTTTCCTGTTCACGTTTCGTTCTTGATTTCTGCGGCTGCATCCACCACTTGCTGTGATCACTTTGTAATCATCTGAAACCGGTTAGATGTTATTGTTCCGAGTGTAAACAGCGACAGAAACATCTCAGATTCTGTGGGTTGTGATGAAGCAGCAGGCTTCTCTCCATGTGGCGTTTAGAAACCGTGTCAGCGTCCATTACGGTGAGTGGCGAGCCAGCGTCTCAGATGTTGTTTGGTGCCTTGTTCTCCACTGTGGCCACCAGCAGTATGGGTCTCTTCAGTGGTCCACCACCAGCAGCAGTATGGGTCTCTTCAGTGGTCCACCAGCAGCAGTATGGGTCTCTTCAGTGGTCCACCAGCAGCAGTATGGGTCTCTTCAGTGGTCCACCACCAGCAGTATGGGTCTCTTCAGTGGTCCACCACCAGCAGTATGGGTCTCTTCAGTGGTCCACCAGCAGCAGTATGGGTCTCTTCAGTGGTCCACCACCAGCAGCAGTATAGGTCTCTTCAGTGGTCCACCACCAGCAGCAGTATGGGTCTCTTCAGTGGTCCACCACCAGCAGCAGTATGGGTCTCTTCAGTGGTCCACCACCAGCAGCAGTATAGGTCTCTTCAGTGGTCCACCACCAGCAGCAGTATAGGTCTCTTCAGTGGTCCACCACCACCAGCAGTATGGGTCTCTTCAGTGGTCCACCACCAGCAGCAGTATGGGTCTCTTCAGTGGTCCACCACCAGCAGCAGTATGGGTCTCTTCAGTGGTCCACCACCAGCAGCAGTATAGGTCTCTTCAGTGGTCCACCACCACCAGCAGTATGGGTCTCTTCAGTGGTCCACCACCAGCAGCAGTATGGGTCTCTTTAGTCCCCACACGGCCTCCGGCAGCCGCTGTGTTGTGAAGCCGTCGGTGCCTCCCCACTCGCCCCCCCCTCCTCCCCCACGCCGGGCATCTCGGTGGGGGGGGGGGGTCCTCGCAAAGTTCTTTTGTGCACGGCCTTCCTCGGTACTCACACAAACAAAGGGGGTACTTGTGTCAAAGAGGTGTGCATATGAAGTACCGAGCCCCCAGAACCCCCCCCCCCCCACACACACACACACACACACACACACACACACACACACACACACACACACACACACACACACACACACACACACACACACACACACACACACACCCCCTCTGGTCGTGGTCCTACACCTCAGGGCAGCTCGTGTGCCACAGGGGAAGATAATGGAACAAGATATTCCGAGTGGCCGCTGAACGTCAAGCATGTCCATTCTGGAGGTGTCCGGTCACCGGGAGCTGCTGAACACACCGCTCTGCACGCTCCATGACTTCTCTCAATGGAGGCGGATGGAGCACAGTGGAGAAGGTTGAATTCATTAGGTTATTGATAGCCCAGCCATGCTGGGTCACCATCTGTTGAGTGGGAGGTCAGGGCTGTAGCTGTGTAATGCTGTTAGCAGATAGCTCCCTCTGAGTTTGAGATGCACACAAGACTCAAAATGTCACACGGTGGGTTTTTATGTGTTTACTTTAGGATGTACAGGAGAAAGAATTGCTCAGAAATTGTTTGTCATAAAGATCTACAAAGTACAAAGAGCAGCTGTCTCCCATTCGGTCTTATGATTCCCTTTTCCAGTACAACGCCATACAGCAAGAATCTTCTCAACAAATCTCGTCACACAAGAGAAACTTCATCTGCTCAGGAAATCACATGTCGGAGTCTGTGGTTCTTCTCTGCAGTGTGGACACCAGTGCTGGTGCCCAGATGTGGGAAGAGCAGTGCTTAGCAGGTGAGGCCTCTGGGCCCCTGTGCCACAGCCCAGAGGGCCGGTCAGGGGGCTTGCTCCAATTTGGAGTGGCTGATCCAGAGTGTGGACTCTTCCAGGGCAGGAAGCCTCCTCTGCTCTGTGTTTTTATATTGTCCTTGTGGCGTCGCTTTAAGCAGATCCATTTCATTTCAAGGTACGATTCACAATTGTGCTGTCTTGGCTCCTGATGGTTACTGTTTTGGTATGTCCCTGTTCACCAGCATGCTCACCAGCATGCTGGTGAACACAGAAACGGGGGCAAGCGCCCACGATTTCCCTGATGTTTTTGGCGAGTGCGTCGTAGCTAAGATGCCGCTTTGTGAAAAAACCGGCCAGCTGTGTGCGCCCAGTTACCAGGCCTCCCATTGGCTGATTATTGACACAGGTAATGTCTCCCAAGTCTGTTTAAAGCAACCCAAATCTCTGCTCTTTTGCCCGGGAAGTGGCGTGCTCTGTAACCAGAGGCCCTGCCCCCCCCATTGAAAGTTGATAGTAATTGATGTGTGTGTGTGTTTGGGAAAGGACTGTGTGTACAGGAAAGGGGAGGGGGGGGGGGGCAGCTGCGGCCCATCATTAGCCAGTGATGTTGAGGGTCCTGGTCCAACCGTAACACCCTGATGGAGAGAGCTCTCTCTCTCTCTCTCTCTCTCTCTCTCTCTCTCCCCCTCCTGTGATATTTTCCCTGTCTCTGATGACATGTTTGAGCCGTCTTGTTATACATGTGATCTATCACAGGGTATTTTCTCCCCCTCTTCCATCCACACAGTTTACATTTTCATTTCCCTCCCGTGAACTCTTACACTTTGCTAGCCCAGGTCTGTTTGTCTCCTCCTCTTTGGTGACGATATTCTATTGCGTCCTTCCTGAATGTTCCCAGAGGAGCCCCTCCCACTCTGAGTCCGTTAGTGACAAAGGTGATTATTGATAATTCATCTTTTTCACAATAAATGGCCAATGCATTGATTTTTGATCATCCAAATCGTTTTAGTGTTTTAATATCTGCAAATATCAAACATTTATACACTTATCGCCTTATTTCCATAGGATAGCAATGATAAAGTGGATAGTCAAAACAAAAGCTGTAGGACTGAAAGGCTTTGCGGTGACCCCAGTATCATGGCTCCTCTTCCTTCTCCCGGTTGCACGATGGGCCCGTGGGTCCAAGGCACAAAGACATCAGAATGCCTGCGATGCTCCCCCTCGCAGCTGAAGTTCAAAGCCTGCGAGCTTCCCTCTGCCTTCGCTGCAGAGCCGTGATTACCACCACAGAACTGCCAGGCTGTCGGGCTGCCACTACACACTAGGCTCGTCTGTTCCTCGTCCTCCTCACTTCCCTGGTGATTTATCACCTCTATCGTGTGCCTCTCTTCGTCTCTGTCACCTCATGTCTCGTTGTGTAACCGCTGTGTTACCCGTGGTTAGTTGAGGTTGTAACTGCCCTACCTCCCAAACGTGACCCTCAGTTTTCTGTTTTGTTTTGTCGTAATTAATCGTCCGACGAAGAACACATATGGTGTGGAACAACTGTCGCCTGTCGCCTTTTCTGTATGAGAACACGCAAAAGAACCTGTATGAGAGCACGCAGCAGAACCTGTATGAGAACACTCAACAGAATCTGTATGAGAACACGCGACAGAATCTGTATGAGAACACGCGACAGAATCTGTATGAGAACATGCGACAGAATCTGTATGAGAACATGCAGCAGGATCACGGAAACACCTTCACGAGGTACAAGGCAGACAGACCTTTTATAGAGTGGCGCTTGGAGGGGAGCCCGGTCAACATGTCTTCTACATGAGGCTGGCGTTGTGAGGGTGTGAAGTGGCCTCCCTTTGTTCTGTTCACCCCCCCCCACCAGCCCCTCCCTGCCCGCTGTTTTAGGGTAGCTGGGGTACAGGTCTGACCCAGATGGAGTGAGCCCAGTCATACCGCCGTGAGGACCACATGGACACGTCCTGGGGACACAATGGGGCAGTCCAGGGGGATTGAGAGGGGGTCCAGGGGGATTGAGAGGGGGTCCAGGGGGATGGAGAGGGGGTCCAGGGGGATGGAGAGGGGGTCCAGGGGGATGGAGAGGGGGTCCAGGGGGATGGAGAGGGGGTCCAGGGGTTTAAACCACCAGCTTATTAAAAACTAAACCAATATATACCCCCGTTTGGAGCGAGAACGCAGTGAAACCTCTGGTATGGATGGAAAAACTCTCCCAGTGTAGCCCCCCCCCCCCATTGCAAAGGACTGGTGGATAATGATGGAAAGCGAGACATTTTGAAGCGGCGCTGTTCTTTCCCCTTCGTTTGCTCTTCTGTACCACAGGTGCTCCACGTTAGCCGCTCTGCTGCGGCGGCGGACGCCGTTGTTGCCTCTTCGCCCCGTAAATCTTTGTCTGCTGGCTTTACGAGTCCTTGGACGCTGAAATCCTTCTGTCTCTCTTCCATTGAGAATACTGCTTTAAAAAATACGTTCTCTTTTCCAACATGCCCCCCCCCCCCCCCCCACCCCCCCCCCCCGCTGCCTTCCACAAGATGTACTGAAAACAGGTTTTCTGGCGTTTCGAGGCTGGCCCGGTGTGCTTGACTCGTACCTTCTCAGCGCTGTAGAACTCGATGCTGTTTGGGCCGCGGCACCATGGCCAGGCCGGGCAGGAGAACACGCCACTGGGCCCGGTGGGTTTGACACCCAGGGCCGGCCCATGAACCGGCTTCAGCACCCAACTTCTGACCCGCTTGTGGTGGCCACCGACAGAGCCATCTCGTGGTATTGCCGTAACATTTGTAAATAATGGTTTTTGTGCTGTAAGGGCGTATATAGTCAACGCTGGGCCGTAGCGCTGGTGTAGACTTCTTGAAGAAGGTTCCCCAACACAAAGATGTGCTGGCATTTACACGCATGCCATGTGCCTGTCTTGTTCGCTCGTGAAGAGATTTAACTTCTACCGGCACTGATCTTTGGCTTGCGTTGACTTCTATTCAATCATGCTGGTTTGTTTTCTGGGTCAGTCCAGTTGAACCCCTGGCTCGGCCCGACTGTGGTCGCTTCGGAGCTCTGATGTTCTCCTCCAGCTGCTGCTGTGGTCTGAATCAGTGGCCGAGGCCGTCCGCCAATCACTTGGGTCCGGCTGGCTGTTTGTCTTTCAGGCCTCCTGCCCACATGTCTCCGGAGGCCGCACAAGTTTGAGATGTTCAAACAGAAGCTCCCGTTTGTTATTCCTTCGCCCCCTATTTCGCCCTTCGGTTTTACCCAAACTAGTTGTTAACTTCCCATATCTCCTGGCTAACCTCGTTCCCTGAGAGGCGACGCAGCCGCGACTTGGCCTTTGGATCCCTTCTAAACAACACGGCGCAGCTGAAGTGAGATTCCACGAGATGACACAAGTGTTTGAACTCCCATAGCCCACGGTTCTGTTTGTGAACTGTCACTGTGAGGCGCAGAGGAGAACAACAAGGTCTCCTGGCACCGCAAAACGGTTCAACAGACCCAGACGAGACGGACCCAACATAATTTCAGACTAAACATTATTTCAAACACCGGTGGCTCCTGGAATGCAGATTCCAGGAGGTTGTCCACTCACCGGCGGGTCGCTGGTTCGATCCCCACCTCCCAACCCTCCACATGCCCAGGTGTCCTTGAGGAAAAGGTGCTGAACCCCACCAATATATGGATCTTGAGTCTCTTTGGACAAAAGCGTCTGCTGAAATGCCCGACATGTAAAAGATCCCGAGATCTTTTCTGAAACTCTCGCGTTGCTGAAAGTTTGCTAGCTCCTGGTTAACCACGCAGTGGGCGTCGCCCTGTGTGTCAAACAGGACCACTAACCGGCTTGTTTTTCAGTGCCTCCCCTCACGCTGGAGAAGTAATTAGCAGGCTGTACTTCATCAACTCATTCTCCCCCATTTCTTTATTACCCCTCTCCTCCCCCCTCCATGCCCTCTTCGTTTTTGTCTCCTTCTTTCACCTCTTTTTTAGACCCAATTATGTTGGTGTTCGAGGGGGTGGGTGGGGGGGTTGAGCGAGCTAGAGAGGGAGAGAATGGGGGGCCAACATGGCTGACCTGGCAGTCAGCACAAGGGAACCCCCTCCCCTCCGGCCTGGCCTCTCGTGAAGCTGATCCCTTTCACCCCCACATTGGACACGCCCCCAAAGTGAAGTCCCCTCTAAAGGGAGGTGAAAGAGGGAGTGGAGGGGTGGAGCTGTCTTTGGGTGGGGGGGATAGTTGAGTAGTCAGAGGAGGACTTTTTCTCTTCTACCCCCACCGCCCCACCCAAAGTGTGTGTGTGTGTGTGTGTGTGTGTGTGTGTGTGTGTGTGTGTGTGTGTGTGTGTGTGTGTGTGTGTGTGTGTGTGTGTGGTGTGTGTGTGTGTGTGTGTGTGTGTGCGCTCTCTCTCTGATGACTGGAGATCAATTGAATCCACTTCACGAGGCACCCCCTCCCACCCGTGTCACTGGGGGTCACTGGGTCAGCTCAGGTCAACTTCTTACCTCACAGTCATTCATAAATATTAAGGTTACCACCACATCCACTACTAATTCACAGAAACAGAACAAAGCATGAGGACAGAAGTGCTGATACAAGTTACTTTATCGTGACATATCATGGCCAGAGTGAGGAACTTCTGAATGAACCAGCAGCCTGATGTGACAACAGAAGGCATCGCAAGCCAACCATGGCGTGTTTAAAGCGTGACGCGGAAGACGGCAGGTTCGGAGAACTGCCTTGCCCAAGGGAAGGTTGTCCAGGAAGGGGCTGACTCTGACTCTCTGAGGAGTCTGAGTCGTGCAGTGAGTGGAGATGAAAGCAGAATGAAGTTTACAGATGTTGGTTGTTGAAAGAAGGATTGATTAGAACATGGTTAATGACTCCTTGCTGCTCCGTTAGGTGAGGCAGAGGTGAGGGAAATGAATGCCTTTTTGAGGAAATTCACGCTGTTTGCATGTATATAAAACCTGGTAAATGTTCTTGCCTGTGTCCAATTGTTCTGTCGAAGAGCACATCTGACGAAAGGCGGGGAATGATTAAATGTGCCTCTTGGAAAAGAACAAACGAAAAGCACACATTTTATGATGGCTGTATAGAATGTTTATTCAGCCACGTGTTTTATTCAGGCCATTATTCATGTGTCAGGGAACCAAAATCATGTCTTTTTTGTTTGGTTGTAAGCATCTTCTGTGATCTTCAACACCTGATCAACGTGAATTGATTTAGAAGGGACTCTGGTGTCAACCCTGATGTTTTTGCCAGTCACCGCCAACCAGTCTGTGAACTCTTCTGCTCCAAACTCAGCAGCCCAACTGGTTGTGACCTCAAAGTGCTATTGCCGTTACCTTCTCGTCTCGGATTTGAGAAATGATTGCCAGAATTTGAATGAATTTCACATTTCAGAAACATTAAATCTGAGACATTTGCCTTAGATTGTGTTGGTATGAGGACACTGCTGATGTCCTGTGAGTCCATCACATGTTAATCCAGCGCCCCCTCCCACATGCCAGCAACACCACTGAAGGTCAAGGTACTCTGCGGTTCATATGGACATCTAAAAAGGTGACGGAGACACTGACAATAACGACGTGGCCGTTTCCCTGGTGGTTCTCCCGGCCGTCCGGCCTCTGGTCAGCAGGCCGCTGGTCAGCAGGCCTCTGAAGATGTGAGGTGACTCCAGAGGCTTTGGCCTTCTGGACCCTCCTGGTGTGACCAGCGCCTGCTGGCCAGTCGCCGCTGCACCGCCGGTTATTAGTCCACCAAGGGAAGGATGGGCCACCTGTGGCCACCACACAGACTGGACACAGACTGGACACACAGACTGGATGCCACACAGACTGGACACACAGACTGGACACCACACAGACTGGACACACAGACTGGACACCATACAGGCTGGACACACAGACTGTACAGACTGGACACACAGACTGGACACCACACAGACTGGACATACAGACTGGACACCACACAGACTGGACACACAGACTGGACGCCACACAGACTGGACACACAGACTGGACACACAGACTGGACACCACACAGACTGGACACACAGACTGGACGCCACACAGACTGGACACACAGACTGGACACACAGACTGGACACCACACAGACTGGACACCACACAGGCTGGACACACAGACTGGACACCACACAGACTGGACACACAGACTGGACACCACACAGACTGGACAGACTGGACAGACTGGACACCACACAGACTGGACACACAGACTGGACACCACACAGACTGGACAGACTGGACACCACACAGACTGGCCATTAGGACGAGGCAGTGGACGACTTGAGTCTCTCTCTCTCTCTCTCTCTCTCTCTCTCTCTCTCTCTCTCTCTCTCTCTCTCTCTCTCTCTCTCTCTCTCTCTCTCTCTCTCTCTCTCTCTCTCTCTCTCTCTCTCCAAAAAATGAAACGTAACCTCACATTACCTCACACCTTTCCTTCTCTATTTTTCTTGATGCTCGGACGCACAAGCGCAGACTTTTAAGAGACAGCCAGGGACTGAAGCCCGCGATCGCATGCTGTAATGTTTTTAAACACACACACACACACACACACACTCCCTCTCTCTCCCCAGCAGGCGGAGGATGGGCCGGCTGCAGCTGTGTTTAGCTATCAGTGTCTCCGGGCCGAGGTGTCTGAGAGGCTGCCAAGCGGCCCGCTGGTTTAATCCCGTCTGACTCTGGAGGACGTAATGGAACACCAATGCTCCGGACGGCCAAATGGATCCTGTGTGTTTTAACATCACAACGGGCCGGGCCGGCCCCGCCCCCCGGGCCCCTCGGTGGAACCACAGCCCCGTGCTGCTTGTGGATGTGGAAAGTGTGCGGCGGCCAAGAGAAGCAAAATACTAAAAACCTGCTCAGAGACTGCGCTAAGAAGGGGAAGAAAAAAAGTCTGTTCTGGGTTTGGAACCTGCCGTGTTGTGCGTGTACGGACGTGTCGGTCAGGTTCTCCTTGTGTCGCACTGCACCCGTGTGAGCGGAGGTGATTTACCGAGGTGGTTTCCATAGCGCCCGCGTGTTGTTGACGGCAGGCGGCTGTGCTGTGTGGTGGCGTGGGGAGACGTAGCGACTCTTCATCATGGAGGCTAAACGTGTCAGTCGCGTCTGGGGCTCAGACGCACCGCCAGGAACCTTTACAGCTGGGATCGTCCAGGCTCCGGTTTTGTTGTCTGTACTTTTCATTCTTTGGAAAGTGTCATGATGATCACCTGCTCCGGGGCCTGAACAAGTTCTTCTGTTCTGTAGTGTGAGCGGTGTCTGAGTGGTCTGGTCCTCCTATAGGAGGCATTAGGATCATGTCTGGTCCTCCTATAGGAGGCATTAGGATCATGTCTGGTCCTCCTATAGGAGGCATTAGGATCATGTCTGGTCCTCCTATAGGAGGCATTAGGATCATGTCTGGTCCTCCTATAGGAGGCATTAGGATCATGTCTGGTCCTCTTATAGGAGGCATTAGGATCATGTCTGGTCCTCCTATAGGAGGCATTAGGATCATGTCTGGTCCTCTTATAGGAGGCATTAGGATCATGTCTGGTCCTCCTATAGGAGGCATTAGGATCATGTCTGGTCCTCTTATAGGAGGCATTAGGATCATGTCTGGTCCTATAGGAGGCATTAGGATCATGTCTGGTCCTTCTATAGGAGGCATTAAGATCATGTCTGGTCCTCCTATAGGAGGCATTAGGATCATGTCTGGTCCTTCTATAGGAGGCATTAAGATCATGTCTGGTCCTCCTATAGGAGGCATTAGGATCATGTCTGGTCCTTCTATAGGAGGCATTAGGATCATGTCTGGTCCTCCTATAGGAGGCATTAGGATCATGTCTGGTCCTAAAGGAGGCATTAGGATCAAGTCTGGTCCTCCTATAGGAGGCATTAGGATCATGTCTGGTCCTATAGGAGGCATTAGGATCATGTCTGGTCCTTCTATAGGAGGCATTAGCATCATGTCTGGTCCTTCTATAGGAGGCATTAGGATCATGTCTGGTCCTTCTATAGGAGGCATTAGGATCATGTCTAGTCCTAGGATGCATTAGGATCGTGTCTTTCAGGGTCATTGTCCTTTTCGGAGGATGTCAGTGCTAGCATTAGCACATTGCCAGCCAGTTGATCCAGTTAGCCAGCTGGCCAACGCCCTCGTCTTGTGACGGCTTTAGGACTGTACAAATGGGAGACGTCGCTCCCTTCAGCTTTCCCGTTTCTTCACCTGAAGGCCGGCCCCTTTTGGTTTCCAGGGTGAGCCGAGCTGCCGGATTAGCGCGGCATACACGACAGACGCAGCAACAGGCGCTAGCGGCCTGAATGTGTCCCGGGAGGGGAGCCCGGGGAGGTAGCAGGTCCACGCGGCGCGGGGCGGCGTTGGCAGGCAGCAGCTCCTCCTCAACATCCCAGGAGTGAAGTATGGAGCGCCACCAATGACAAGAAACAACACGGCTGGAACAACAACAACACATGTGCTGCATTGGGAGTGTGTGCCACCCCTTTAACCGATGTGTGTGTGCGCGTGTGTGTGCGTGTGTGCGTGTGTGCGTGTGTGCAGCATGGGAATACCAAGGTCGGGAATGGCTTCTGACTTTTGTTCTGAAACCTGGTACATAATGACAGGCCTGCCAGGCACCTCCGGAGCATTCTAAAGCTCTGGTGTGTGTGTGTGTGTGTGCGTGTGCGTGTGCGCGTGCGTGCGGAGCACCGTCGCAGCATCGCCACACGGCGGGCCGCCCATTGATGTAAACCGAATGAAAACACTGGCTGTCTCTCTGTCTCTCTCTCTCTCTCTCTCTCTCTCTCTCTCGTGCGTCAGCTCATCCTTTGCATGTCAGAGAACTTTGCCGATGTCTCCGGGGACTGATGTATTGTTTATTATCCCCCGCGTCTCTCTCGTTCGCCGTGGCCTATTTTTAGCGGCGTTCTCCTCTCTCCCTCCCCAAGTCTGCCTGAGAACCAGCCTGAGTACCGTGGACCTGGCGAGGATCCTGAGGATGTGTTAGGGCCGTGCACGTTCACCAAGGAACTCGCGCAGATGAGAAGCTCCTTCATCTTCCTGCTGGCTGTAATGAGGAAAAACTACAAAAGGACTGTGGGGGTTTCTGTGTGTCCGTGGGACTGTGTGTGTTTTTGTCAGTGTTCCAGTGAAGTCGGCGGTCTGGACAGACCTTTTTGAAGGCTGTTGGCGTCTCTACATGCACGTTTCTCCTTAATTGGGTTTGCACAGCCCTGATAAGGACATGTGTGGAGGAGAATATTTCAATATCAAATGTTTCATCAACCGTTCCGCACAATGTGAATTCTCTCGAACAGGGACAGAGAAGCCGGAGTCAATTTGTGTTAAGACCCCTCCCCCTGAAAAAAATCCCCCCTCACCTCACTGCTTTCCACCATTTCTGTTTTGTCTTGTGTACTTCTGCTCAGCAATTGTGTGTGTGTGTGTGTGTGTGTGTGTGTGTGTGTGTGTGTGTGTGTGTGTGTGTGTGTGTGTGTGTGTGTGTGTGTGTGTGTGTGTGTGTGTGTGTGTGTGTGTGTGTGTGTGTGTGTGTGTGTGTGTGTGTGTGTGGTTTTTTAACCATGGTGTTGTAGTTTCCTGCCATATGCGAGAGCAGACACCTGTAAACCCTTTCCTTCCATTATCATCAGCAGGAGTGTGTTGTCTTACTACTTCAGGCTCGGCTGCTTGGAAGTGGTGTTATTTATTTCATATATATTTTTTATTACGGTTGAAATTATCATCTCTCCCTGTGTGTGTGTGTGTGTGTGTGTGTGTGTGTGTGTGTGTGTGTGTGTGTGTGTGTGTGTGTGTGTGTGTGTGTGTGTGTGTGTGTGTGTGTGTGTGTGTGTGTGTGTGTGTGTGTGTGTGTGTGTGTTTCCTTGGTTGTCCCAGTCATCGTCTGCTGTTTTTCTTCCTCACCACAGTCCCCCTCTTCCTCTCCCTCTGCACCACGGCGAGCCAACACAAATTCAGTCGGTGCTTAATCACCCCCATTAGTGCCATGTTATGCCTTTACTGCACAGCGCCGGGGCAAGTATAACACATGTTATGGATACACAGGAATCTATATTTATGTGTGGATTTATCTGTATGGTTATGGGTTCCGTGGTGGAACGTTTCAGGCGGGTTTTGTGCTGAATACCAGTACAGTATGCATTATGTTCAGGTACAGGAATACCGCCGGGAAATATAAACAGAACAATATCGTGGTTCAATTTGTACCAAAATGCAAGGTTTTCTCCTGGACGTAGAGCTTCATTACATTGTTGTGGAGTTGTTGGAAGCTGCCGGTGTGCCAATAAATTATTCATCAGAATTCCAGTCAGCCGTGGACAGTAGAAGCTCAAACCGCAACAATCAATCCTCAGGTATTGATGCATACGTACAGCTCATGAATGGCTACCAAGTGAAGGCAGGGATGGCCCGTCACCTGGGTGGCATATGGTGAGGATACAATGAAGGGAATCAATGGGAAGCTAAACAACTGCCATAGTATTGTTTCTCCTCTCCAGGTTTCTCATAATTACAATAACATTCCCGGCCTTCCTTGGGACTTCCAGGGGCTCTCCTTAGAGCCTTTCAGGGGCTGTGTCTCCTAACTCCGCCCCTCGTCTGTTTTACCGCCGCGGAGCCACACCGAGAGAACATGCCGTGGAACAAAGGTCTACATAAAGGGCCTTACAGCCAGACGTGATGTCACAGAACCGAGAAGCAGAGGAACACCACCCTGGAACAGCGCGTCCCGACACACACTCTGGTATCTGTCTCGTCTCGCTCGCTCGCTCGTTGTCTTGCTCTGGCTCGCCTGCCCGGCTCAGCCCAGCGACACGTCCTCCGGAGAGCATTTGTTGTGATCTTTTAACGTTCCCTCCTGGACGTCATGGAGAACAGATTGGTCGTGTAAGGATCCCAACTTTTGTGTGTCAACAACTGGACCGCATCCCCCCCTGGTCCCTTCTCGCTCTCACAGTCCCACATTGTTGGACACTGTGTCCACTCTCCTCCACTGTGTCCACTGTGTCAGCTCTGGGAAAGGTAGAGTTTGCAGCCTCGCCCGGGGGCCCCCACTGCACTGCGGGGCCCCACTGCACTGCGACTCCCCACCGCACTCAGACTCCCCACCGCACTGTGATCCCCACCGCACTGTTACTCCCCACCGCACTGCGACTCCCCACCGCGCTGTGACGCCCCAACGCACTGCGGGGCCCCACCGCGCTGTGACGCCCCAACGCACTGCGGGGCCCCAACGCACTGCGGGGCCCCAACGCACTGCGACTCCCCACCGCACTGTGACTCCCCACCGCACTGTGACTCCCCACCGCACTGCGACTCCCCACCGCACTCAGACTCCCCACCGCACTGTGACTCCCCACCGCACTGTGACTCCCCACCGCACTGTTACTCCCCACCGCACTGTGACTCCCCACCGCACTGTGACTCCCCACCGCACTGTTACTCCCCACCGCGCTGCGACTCCCCACCGTGCTGTGACGCCCCAACGCACTGCGACTCCCCACCGCACTCAGACTCCCCACCGCACTGTTACTCCCCACCGCACTGTTACTCCCCACCGCGCTGCGACTCCCCACCGCGCTGTGACGCCCCAACGCACTGCGGGGCCCCATCGCACTGCGACTCCCCACCGCACTGCGAGTCCCCACCGCACTCAGACTCCCCACCGCACTGCGAGTCCCCACCGCGCTGCGACTCCCCACCGCGCTGTGACGCCCCACCGCACTGTGACGCCCCACCGCACTGTGACGCCCCAACGCACTGTGACTCCCCACCGCACTGTGACTCCCCATCGCACTGCGACTCCCCATCGCACTGCGACTCCCCACCGCGCTGTGACGCCCCAACGCACTGCGGGGCCCCATCGCACTGCGACTATCCACCCCACTGCCACTCTGCGGGGCCAAACTAGCTAAACTGATATTGTTGTTGTGATGTTGTTTGTTAACGTCACAAGTCTGATGCAATGTCCAGTGACTTCATTTGTCAACAATTTCTTCATTCGTTCATTCATTCGATCATTCGAAATGGACACAATGTTCTCATCTCTGTAATTCCTATCTTCAGCCCATCAGTACACACGAGTTCAGCTTCTGGCAACAAGTGGTGTCAAACTCGCCCCATAACACCGGTCTGTACTTCAGCTGACAGACATTCACGTGGGCACATGATTGGCCGTGGCAGTGTTTTGATGCGAGGGGGGGGAATCATAAGCAGGCCTGAGCCAAGAGCACAGAATCTTTTAATTACGCCGCATTCCCCAGCTGAAGCAATTGACTCCAGCCTGTGAGGTTTTGCGTTTAGTTTTACTCTCCCTAGATTTCTATCGGAGTAATGGAAGCGCTCAGGTATGTGGCTTTGATCTGCCCTCGGAGCGCCTTCACCCCCACTCCACTTTAACAACCAGTTGTTATTCCCAGAATGCACCAGGGGGGTTGGGGGGCGGCCCAGCACTCCTGCATAGTTTACGCTCCCGGATTAAAAACCTTTGACACGCTGTGATGGTTTGGTCTTCAGGTCAACACACAGCCGCGGTTGGTCCACGGATCTAGTCCCCAGAACATAGGGATGGTACTGGCAGCCGGCCCGGAAGGCCCAGAACCCCCTGACTGCAGGGTGCTGAATGGAGGTGGACCATGTTGCCTTGTCATTTGTTCCGTACATATCGTCTCATCGCACCCTGACTGCAGAACAACAGCATGTCATGATCTGACAATATTGGTCATCCATTTTGTGGCAGCCTGATCCTAACAAAGAAAACACAAAAATGTGAATTTTGAGTTCCCATGGACCAGCTTTGGTAATACAGCCTCTTAATGACTCAGTAATCCTAAATGATGTGTAGACTACGTTTCCAGCCAGTTAGCCAGCCAGCCAGCTAGCTAGCTGGTCAGTAAACCGGACAGAAGAAACATGATACGTTGATGCATTACACTGTACACTCTACGCTATCCATCTGTCACTCATTCGCTCTGTCTTATTTTTGGGCTCTGCTGCCTATTCCCAATACCGTCTTGTTTTACCCATCCACTGCTCCCTAGCTTTCATCAACCATTCCTGCTCCCTCTATCTCCACTCTCTCCCAGAATAGTACCAGGGGTGGAGTGCTTCAACCGGCCCTGCGTGTCCCTCGCCCCGGGAGGCCGCTGGCCTCCCTAGTGCCACGCGGCACAATGCTGTCACAGTGGGACCAAAGTGGCCCGGGTTCGGGTCGCCTCACAGAACAGACAGACAGACAAAGACAGACAGACAGACAGTCTCACACTGTCGGAGCCTCGTGTGTCCCAAATCAGCCAAGGAGGAATGGTTTTTCTCCTGCTTTGATCTACAACAGGATCAGTGTAGCCTGTAGCCTCCCTCCTCTCAGGGACAACGTGTATAGTATAGATATTGTATAGTAGTTGGAGTTAATGTTGTTTTTCTACCACCAGCTTCGTTTCCTCTTAGCTGTTTTCCTCCGGTCTGTACTCCCCCCGTGTCCCATCTCTGGCCAACCCCTCCCCCATTCCCTCTCTCCCTCTATCTCCCCCTTCTCCATCTTTGCTTAGCACATGTGGAAACCATTATATCCTGCCTGGTGGAGAGGGAGAGCAAACATCCCAGGGGTGCAGCTCTCTCGCTCTCCCTGTCTCTCTGTCTCACTCTCTGTCTGTCTGTCTGTCTGTCTCTCTCGCTCTCCCTGTCTCTCTGTCTCACTCTCTGTCTGTCTGTCTGTCTGTCTCTCTCGCTCTCCCTGTCTCTCTGTCTCACTCTCTGTCTGTCTGTCTCTCTCTCTCGCTCTCCCTGTCTCTCTGTCTCACTCTCTGTCTGTCTGTCTGTCTCTCTCGCTCTCCCTGTCTCTCTGTCTCACTCTCTGTCTGTCTGTCTCTCTCTCGCTCTCCCTCTCTCTCTGTCTCTCTGTCTGTCTGTCTGTCTCGCTCTCCCTCTCTCTGTCTGTCTGTCTGTCTTGCTCTGTCTGTCTCTTGCTCGCTGTGTGTGTGTGTGTGTGTGTGTGTGTGTGTGTGTGTGTGTGTGTGTGTGTGTGTGTGTGTGTGTGTGTGTGTGTGTGTGTGTGTGTGTGTGTGTGTGTGTGTGTGTGAGAGACACACACTGTTTGGACAAAAAGAGGTTTTGTTATTTCAGAACGACTGCAGCCTCTATTCCACATGGGGCCCCTCGCTGTGTGTGTGTGTGTGTGTGTGTGTGTGTGTGTGTGTGTGTGTTTGTGTGTGTGTGTGTGTGTGTGTGTGTGTGTGTGTGTGTGTGTGTGTGTGTGTGTGTGTGTGTGTGTGTGTGTGTGTGTGTGTGTGTGTGTGTGTGTGATGGGCTGAAGGGGGGGACAGAATGAAAGAGTGCCCAGTCAGAGTTCACCAAAGTAAACCCACACAATGCCACCTCCTTGGTGTGCTGCCTGATTGCTTATTGGGGCATTAGATGTGTGGTTCCTGTCTGGTGTGACGCTGCAGGGTTCCCACTGCAGGGTTCCACTGCAGGGTTCCACTGCAGAGTGACCACTGCAGCCCAGAGCGTTGCAGTGGTCTCACTGCCGGGCGTCGGCCCTCCGACGGCGCCTCTGAAGACTGCCCTGAAAGCGCTGACAGGTTGTGTCTCTGAGTGTTGGTGCATCAGCTGCCTGCCAGAGTGCCTCTGGATTCTACCCTGTTGGAGGCTGGTGATCTTCCTCTTCCTCTGCCCTGGTGGGGGCTGGTGATCTTCCTCTTCCTCTGCCCTGTTGGAGGCTGGTGATCTTCCTCTTCCTCTGCCCTGTTGGGGGCTGGTGATCTTCCTCTTCCTCTGCCCTGTTGGGGGCTGGTGATCTTCCTCTTCCTCTGCCCTAGTGGGGGCTGGTAGTCTTCCTCTGCCCGTCCCCAAAGTGGAGGAGAGTGGTGGTGGCTGCCAGGGGCCTGACAGGAGCCGGCTAACGAGGCCTCTTCGTTTGGGGGGTCCTGGTAACTTTACAAACATGGCCGCCTGATGCTGTTTGAATCACAGGAGAAGTGAATCCCGCCACCTCCAAGAGAAGAGAACAACAGTCCAACCTGCTGTGGCCGGTCCTGGAGAGGCACGTGTTCTGATGCTCTGGGAGCCCTTTGACGTCGACTCCTCCAATGCCATAAACTGGTTCCCCTGGCAACAGGCTCAAACTGCCATTTTGTTTTATTTTGCTTTCGGTCAGACCTCTGCGATTAGCTGTACAATATTGTTATACAAAAAGAAAAAATGAGTTGGCAATACACCAGTCGTTCCTATTCAATGTGACCAGGTTATACTTGTGTAACAACAACCTGGTTTGAAATCCAGAGTGTGCCCACCTCTTGTTGAATCAGTTTGAAGCCACGGTCAGATTTTCACCATGAACCAGTCAAGCAATTTCCTATAGAGTTCCACAACTTATTATTTTAGTGTATGGAACAAGTCTCGCTTATGTTAAAGAGAAACGTCGGTCATGGCATACTTGTGCACACACACACACACACACACACACACACACACACACACACACACACACACGGATGGTTCCGGAGGATTGAGCCTCTATAATATACTAACTAGGCAGAGAGCCTCTGGCTGAGACAGACCCGACACACTTAATGAGCCAGCGATGAACTGGTATGAAGGCAACAGAGACTCTCACTTACATTAGCTTTAGCTTTCTAGCAGGTTGCTCACATGCCGCTCTGGTTTTCAGCTGTAGGCAGCTGCATCCCAATGCTGCGTTTGTTGGTTTCAGATCAAATGTAAAAGACAAAGACTTAACTTCACATGTATGAGGAGCTCAGTGGGTGGGAGTGGGGGAAGGTGCCCTGACTCTAATGGGATCCACGGTCACAAGCCCCAATCAGCTCAAAAGACAACACATCCCGGGGCTGTGTCAGAAATGCCGGAATTGTTTTGGAAACGGCAGGGAATTCAATTAAGGTTCAAAAGGGTTTCTCTGCTCTCACGGAAGAGAAACCCTTTTGAACAATTCTCCATTTCCCTCTGTGTCCCTCTGCATGTCCCTCTGCATCTCTCTGCGTGTCCCTCTGTGTCCCTCTGTGCCCCTCTGCGTGTCCCTCTGTGTGTCCCTCTGCGTGTCCCTCTGTGTCCCTCTGTGTGTCCCTCTGTGTGTCCCTCTGCGTGTCCCTCTGTGTGTCCCTCTGCGTGTCCCTCTGTGGCCCTCTCTGTGCGTCCCTCTGTGCCCCTCTGCGTCCCTCTGTGTCCCTCTGCGTCCCTGTGTGTCCCTCTGCGTGTCCCTCTGTGTCCCTCTCTGCGTGTCCCTCTGTGTCCCTCTGTGTGTCCCTCTGTGTCCCTGTGTGTCCCTCTGCGTGTCCCTCTGTGTGTCCCTCTGCGTGTCCCTCTGTGGCCCTCTCTGTGCGTCCCTCTGTGCCCCTCTGCGTCCCTGTGTGTCCCTCTGCGTGTCCCTCTGTGTCCCTCTGCGTCCCTCTGTCTCCCTCTGTGCGTCCCTCATCTGGCGGTCTTCACGGCCCCCTGGCTGCTGAGCCCATGGCCTGACTGCTTTGTCGGGAAAAAAAAGAACACATGAGCATTGGGAAAAAGGTTGTGTTGACACAGACACACACACACACAAGCAAAAAGAAAAAGTTTCCCAGCTCCATCTCCTTTGTAGTGCAGGAGGTAAGATGTTGTGAGGAGGGTGGGTGGTGTGGCTATGGTCCAGATGAAGCTCAGATGACGACTCCGGCTGCCAGTGTTCCTCCTCTCTGAGGGCACATGGGAGTCATGATCTGTGGACCGGCCATCTGGACCTTCTGGGATCATCTTCTAGTTCTTTATTACGACCCAGAGCCGCGCCAACCCCTCGCCCTCGTGGGTTCTGAGGTTGATCTTGGCCACGCCCCCTTGAATGGCCACACACCATGCCCGCACACACGGCCACGCCCCCTCACACGTCTGGCCACCGATAACAACACGTGACGCACAATAGACTTGTAAGCCATCTGAACGCTCAGATCCATAGCAGCAGGTACATATAGACTGCGGCTCTTTAGCATCCTTGCGTCCCTCCTTTCCTCCCTCCCTCCCCCCCACTTGCCCAAGGGCCTTTTTGATCACAGATAAACCTGGGCCCAGCCACTGCTCAGCAGAGTCTTAAAATGGTGTGTGTGCATGTGTGTGTGCGTGCGTGCGTGCGTGTGCCTTGCTTGTCCTTGCCTGCACTCACACATGCGTGTCACACATGCTCGCCGGTCGGGTCCCAGAATGGCCACGGCTCGCAGGGCTGCCCGGCCTTTGAAGACGGCTGAATCGTTAATAGGCTTATTTCCTCTTCTCCCCTGCCAACCACTGGCTGCTCAGCCCTGCCTCACCCCACGCTGCCTCCCTTCTCCCCCGCAGCCTCAGCTACCTTCTGCTCCTTCCAGCCTCCTCTTCTTCAGTCCTTCTCTTCCTAATTTGTCCTTCCTGTTTCCTCCCCCGTCTTTGTTTCTCTCTCCCTCTTGCTCTCTCTCTCTTGCTCTCTCTCTCTCTCTCTCTCTCTCTCTCTCTCTCTCTCTCTCTCTCTCTCTCTCTCTCTCTCTCTCTCTCTCTCTCTCTCTCTCTCTCTCTCTCTCTCTCTCTCTCTCTCTCTCTCTCTCTCTCTCTCTCTCTCTCTCTCTCTCTCTCTCTCTCTCTCTCTCTCTCACACACACACACACGGGGCAAGGGCTTTGTGCATCCCATTCTAGGGGCGGCCATGTTGTTGGCCATCACTCTGGATTCACTTCATTGTTGGGTGTAGATTTGGGGCGTCCGTCTAAGAAAGGGACAAGAGGCCGGTCTGAAGAGACCAGAACAATGGGGGCCCAGTTAATTGGTGACCATGTCCAGTACCACTCAAGTGTTCCCCTGGTTAAAGGATTCCTTGTGCACATACGTTTTGGTTTTTCGGGCCCTCTGCATTTTGAGAAAATGTTTATTTCTAAAATGGTAGCCAGATTTTTTGTGATTTAAAAAAAAAAAAAAGTTCTCATCTGGATTTGGTATTTCCATCAGACTGCGCAAACACTCAAGGTCACTCGGACCCGACTGCCAGCTGTACTGCTCGGCCCACTTCATGTTCATTGCTTGAACCCGAACCGTCGTCGACTTCCCCAATCTCAATCTCGGAACGATTTACCGATCGACACGCAGCCCATGTAAGCACTCAGGTCAACATGAGCCACAGAGCCCTCACACAGCTACAGCCAGCCACAGAGCCCTCACACAGCTACAGCCAGCCACAGAGCCCTCACACAGCTACAGCCAGCCACAGAGCCCTCACACAGCTACAGCCAGCCACAGAGCCCTGACACAGCTACAGCCAGCCACAGAGCCCTCACATACAGCCAGCCACAGAGCCCTCACATACAGCCAGCCACAGAGCCCTCACACAGCTATAGCCAGCCACAGAGCCCTCACACAGCTACAGCCAGCCACAGAGCCCTCACACAGCTACAGCCAGCCACAGAGCCCTCACACAGCTACAGCCAGCCACAGAGCCCTCACACAGCTACAGCCAGCCACAGAGCCCTCACATACAGCCAGCCACAGAGCCCTCACACAGCTACAGCCAGCCACAGAGCCCTCACACAGCTACAGCCAGCCACAGAGCCCTCACACAGCTACAGCCAGCCACAGAGCCCTCACACAGCTACAGCCAGCCACAGAGCCCTGACACAGCTACAGTCAGCCACAGAGCCCTCACATACAGCCAGCCACAGAGCCCTCACACAGCTACAGCCAGCCACAGAGCCCTCACACAGCTACAGCCAGCCACAGAGCCCTCACACAGCTACAGCCAGCCAGCCATGAAAAAATGACCTCCGGCATGGTTCTTATCAGCCACACGGCGAGGGATATTTAGCGGGCGGTCGACCATTCCTGTGAACCACTGGTCTGTGGTCAGGATTAACCCTGAGGTGCATGGATTTAATAAGCCCTGCAACACGAGGGCTCTGTCTGCATTCCTTCAGGCTCTGTGGACACAGCTGGCCCTTTGGCTCTCCTCGTCTTTTGTAACGCCAAACAATATGGCTGCGAGTGCTGTATTAATCGCAGATGGGGGGGGGGGGGGGGAATACACAGCCTTGGCCGGAAACCAGAAACTCAAAGGGGGCGGGGTTATGTCTTGTTTCCTGTTTCATCGAGGAAGAGAAAATGATTTGAGTGAGTGGAAGGGGAGAGCTTTCTTTTTCTGTCTGTTTCTACAGTGGCCAGGTACACAGTGTTGATTTTAAATCTTATAGCCAATTTAGTAGTGCTGGCAGAGTTTGTGTTTGCTGTTATTAGCCAGTTAAGCGGTTACAGATCCATGCTTCCAGCAACATGATGGGAAAACAAAGTCGAAACAAAGTCAAAGTCCCCTTTCACCGACTTGAGCTCATCTGACATTAGGCTCACAATCAGGCTTGTATTTAAAGCCTATAGTGCTATATATTGATATCAGCCACACAATGACACATCTGTTTCAGGAACATAAAAGGGTCGTATTCAACTCTATTTTAGAGTTTGTATTCACTCCACTGATCACATGGCTAACTCCTAAAGGCTGGAGGCTGCTGATGGATAAAGCGATGCGTCCGTTTCAAGGTGTTTGGAAGGTGTTTGTGGGGGTTGGAATCCAGGGGATTCTGCTCATGCTCGGCCCAAAGCACACGGCCAGCGTGTGCACGTGTGACCGGTAATGTCGGGAGTGGAGCCACGCTCCGAACAACGGCCGTGGAAGCGGTGAGCTGTTGGGGATTCAGCTCCACACGCCACCTGTTTCCTGAGTGGTGGTTTGGCTGCTCAGGAAACGGGAGGGCAGGGAGCACACTGACTGGGCCGTCCAGAGGTGAGGGGGGTGTGTGTGTGTGTGTGTGTGTGTGTGTGTGTGTGTGTGTGTGTGTGTGTGTGTGTGTGTGTGTGTGTGTGTGTGTGTGTGTGTGTGTGTGTGTGTGTGTGTGTGTGTGTGTGTGTGTGTGTGTGTGTGTGTGTGTGTGTGTGTGTGTGTGTGTGTGTGTGTGATTATGGGTCAGCAGAGGCCAGGGGCGCATGGTGGCCCGAGCAGCCCTGGGCCTCTCAGGTTTCCCAGCCAGACATTCCTGGTCCTGCTCGGAGCTGTGAAAACCTCAGAACACTTCCAACAACAAACACTCGACAAGCACCAGGGAGTGAGTGAGTGTGTGTGTGTGGGGGGAGGGGGGGGGGCACCAGGGAGTGAGTGAGTGTGTGTGTGGGTGTTGTCACAGAGAGGGTGTTGGTTCCAAACCGCAGCGAATCAGGTGCGGGTCTCCTGGTCATCCGTCATTCCTGTCATTGGACCAGATTTGCAATTCAATGTAACTTTATTTGTACGAGGTCGGCTCCGCCATGCATTTGTTTCCATCACTCATGCCATGTTCTTCTGCTCTGTTGGTTCTTCTCCTCTGTTCTCCTCCTCTGTTTGTATGCTGTGTTGTGAGCGTGGGACCAGAGCTCCAACAGTGGACGGTGTCCAACCCTGTCCAACAGGGACAGGGTTGGACACCGTCCACTGTTGTTTGTCTGTGTCTGCATGTGAGTCAGTATCTGTCTGTCTGCATGTGAGTCAGTATCTGTCTGTCTGCATGTGAGTCAGTATCTGTCTGTCTGCATGTGAGTCAGTATCTGTCTGTCTGCATGTGAGTCAGTATCTGTCTGTCTGCATGTGAGTCAGTATCTGTCTGTCTGCATGTGAGTCAGTATCTGTCTGTGTCTACAAAATCACAAATCCTAAAAAAAAGACTAGCATCTGCCAAGCGCAGTAAAGATTTGTTTGCACTACGCTGGTTCGTATTGATTCTATCGTTTGCCTTTTCGACACCAAAGGAGGAGCTGTCGTTATCAGTTGCAGCGCCCGGAGGCAATCTGAGGACCGTTTCAAATGTCATAAAATCCAACGATGATGAGCGATAAAAGAGGGACCTTTTAAAGAAAGGGCCTGCTGGCCTCTTTCTCTCTTATTGTAGACGTGTGGACCAGTGGCCTTCTGAACGGCACCCTGGAGCAGAACTCAACGACCTGCCGCAGCAGCCGCGAGCCCTGCAGACGGTCAGTCAGCAGACGGTCAGTCAGCGGCCGGTCAGTCAGCGGCCGGTCAGTCAGCGGACGGTCAGTCAGCGGCCGGTCAGTCAGCGGCCGGTCAGTCAGCGGACGGTCAGTCAGCGGCCGGTCAGTCAGCGGATGGTCAGTCAGCGGCCGGTCAGTCCGCAGTGTGCGGCCACGGGCCGCGGATTTATTGGCGGCGTCCGGCCGTTAAGTTGGCGTGGACGTGTGTTTTGCGCACTCAGCTGGTGTCTGAGGTCAGAGGTCAGAGGTACGCGACAGACAACACTTTGTATGTACGGAGCCGTGTGGGGGGGCCGGGCTGCCGGTTCACGCACGGCGACGATATAGACGATATAGGTTTTACAAACCCACGCTACTCCAATGTTTAAGATGACGTCCAGGCCGTGTTTGGGCAGTGGGCGTGGTAGGCCAGGCCTGAGGGACCCTCGCGTTTGTAGTTTCATTCCAGGTCACACAATGCTTTGTGTTATGGTGATGTTTCCCATTGAAATGGGACTCAGTGTTGTCCGAACAGCCCAATAGGTTAGCTAGATGCAATGCATTGTGGGTACTATGCACCATTTGGGGATTGTGCCCGCGGTGGGACATGTGGAGGAGTGAGGACCAGCCGGAGGGTCTTCTCCAGGAAGTGGTGCTCACAGAGGTCCACCTGGCACAGAACCAACTGTGTGTGTGTGTGTGTGTGTGTGTGTGTGTGTGTGTGTGTGTGTGTGTGTGTGTGTGTGTGTGTGTGTGTGTGTGTGTGTGTGTGTGTGTGTGTGTGTCTGTGTCTGTGTGTGGTACCCCTGTGCCTGTGTTTTACGGGCACATCCTGGTGTGAGTGTTCAAGCTGAGGTCACACCCAGCCGTCATTCAAAGACCCTTTAAATGTATCAGGGAAGTGTGGTCACTCCTGGCCGCCATGCCGCCTACAGAACAATGTGATGTCACTGATGAGACGCTAAGCAGAGGAGGACCACGGTGTGCACTGTAATCACCAATCAGTTTTCAGCTAAATAGAAGCTCATTCCTAGGTGAGCAGGACTGCTCAAATGTGACTCTTAAGACACGATTATAAAATGTAGGGGAAACGTACCATTATGTAAAAAACCTGGGTGGAAAAAATACAACGTCTAAAATATAACTTAACTGATAATGATGATGTTATTGATGACCCAATTTAAGC
>JAXIVH010000046.1:437903-453970 GCA_036785325.1 Urophycis tenuis | reverse complement strand
TGTATGTGATTCAGATGATCTTTATCTAATTGTTTTAAGGTTTTAAAGGTAGCATTAGAGACATTATTAATGAATCAATCCACTTTCTTTCCCACCCGAGTCATGTCAAAGTCATACTTTCTGTCGGGTTGTCGTAGTTTCCGGAAGTTCACTATGATGTGTAAATAAGAATCGGACAGCTGTTAGGTGTCCTGTACACTTTTTATTTTTCAAAAACAATGACGTGTGTCAAAGTTTATATTGAATTCTCAGTTCATGGTGTCTCTATATAAACGGATACCGTGGATATTGGTTTGTTAAATATAGTTTTATCTTTTGTTTAGGTCCATATTGGATGTGAGTAAGTACTTGGGAAATCAATTCGTTCTCTTCAAGGGCAACCTTGAGAGGGTTTTCAAGTATCATATAATCTATTATTTGTTTCCAAAGTGTCAATTGTGATGTCACCACGTCACAAAGTAACACACTACAGAAAGAGGTATTGTACGTCACAAAGTAACAAGCTACAGAAAGAGGTATTGTACGTCACAAAGTAACACGCTTCAGAAAGAGGTATTGTATGTTCTATTTGGCGTGCCGGTCCATGTAACACGCGTGTGGTTCACGTGGTGTTATGGTCGGTTGCCGACGGTGACGGTCACATCCTCCAGCTGAACACTCACTTTGGTCAGGTGTTGATAAATGTTTCTTTTGATATAACGTGTGTGTACAGTCTCATAACGCCAACATTAATGACATACATACAATATTGTAACTCAAACATTGTACTGAGGGGGGGGAGGGCCACACAGAAACTGGTTTCATTCATCACAGAGAACGCCAACAGACCAACTACAAGCAGTATCTTATCTGCATCTTAACCATAAACACTGAACCCCACACCTTCACATTGACCACTTTGGATGGGTTGTGTGTCAAAAACTGAATCAGCCATGATCAATGCATCGCTTCGGTGTCTAAATAATAAAAACAGTGGGAAGAATACATGATTTTCATTACCATAATTTTTACATTGAAACTTGTGTAATGCATTGAAATACCAAATGATTAATAAGAAAGTGCACGCATTGTCACCCAGCTTGCCCCATATATGTTCACCATCTGTGCCACCTCAAGAAGTTTCCATTCGCTATTTTAATGACTCATCAGAACCATTCCACTTTCCATCTTAAGATGCTGACACAAATTCGTTCTCTGTCACAATTTGTTATTTTGTCTGGGCAGCTTTTAAATTGGAACGTAATTGGTAACAGTATTTACCTGCTGTTGTGAACACGCGTCTGTGTGAGTACATGGAACAATTGTGAGTAAGGGATTGTTCTGACGGAACTTAAAGTGTGTGTTTGTAGACCATCACCCCCTCCCTTTGTACCATAAAGTTGTGACAAGGAAATTTATTGCAATGTGAATGTGATAAAAATGAACAAATCCACTTTACTCTAAATATCATTTTGTTTCTTCTTTCTCTTCTTAAAGTTAAGTGGACCTTAAAGGGGCTGGTGGTAAGATTTAAGAGCTAGTAATTTGATTGTAATTTCTTCCAAATGCCGTCGCCATCTGTCAGCTGATTGAGTGAGTGAAATGCTGGGTGAAGTATAGGCTCTGAGGGACTGCCTGCTTGAGACCTTATAGACCTTATAGGCTCTGAGGGACCCCCTGTTTGAGACCTTATAGACCTTATAGGCTCTGAGGGACCCCCTGTTTGAGACCTTATAGACCTTATAGGCTCTGAGGGACCCCCTGTTTGAGACCTTATAGACCTTATAGGCTCTGAGGGACTGCCTGCTTGAGACCTTATAGACCTTATAGGCTCTGAGGGACTGCCTGCTTGAGACCTTATAGACCTTATAGGCTCTGAGGGACTGCCTGCTTGAGACCTTATAGACCTTATAGGCTCTGAGGGACTGCCTGCTTGAGACCTTATAGACCTGCCTTATCAGGGGCCTCTCTTCCCTGATTGGTTCAGGGAATCCAACCGGCCTGTCAATCGTGGTGCATGAAAAGCATCCCCTCTCCGGACCATCTGGCCACGCCCACAGCGTGACCCGGGGTTATTGAGCAGAGTGTTGATTCTTTTACATCTTTGTTGGAAATATATGCTTTGGACCCGGTCAAAGATCCTGATATTTTTCTGTGGCCTGTTTGACTCGCAGCAGAAGGTCTTCAGTCCTCAACGTACGTAAGCCCTCCTGCATGCGTCTACAAGCCGAACCCCCTCTGCAGCAGGTCAGTGAAGGTCAAGATGTACCCAGCGGGCCATCGAATATCTTCACACACCTCCCGATGTCCAGAGCTCAGCGCGCCTGGTCAGCAACTTTGAGCTCTTTATGCCCACAAAGATCCCCCCCCCTCCAAAGAGATATACAATGGAACCGGTTCCGCGGGGAACTAAGGGCTCAGAAACGTGTGACGGGACGGTCCTCACAGGTCCGAGGAGAGGGGAACACGGGGCTGTTGGAGGTCTCGTCCGTAATCCCGCAGGATCCTGGCCGGCGCAGACGGCGGTCCAGAGGAGTCTGGGGGGGCCGCGGTCACAGCTGGCGAGTAGGTGGAGGTGGGGGGTGGTGGGGGTGGGTGGAGGTGGAGGTGGGGGAGGGTGGAGGTGGTGGGGGTGGGTGGAGGTGGAGGGTGGGGGTGGGTGGAGGTGGAGGGTGGGGGTGGGTGGAGTTGGAGGTTGGGGGTAGGTGGAGGTGGAGGTGGAGGGTGGGGGAGGGTGGAGGTGGGAGTGGTGGGGGAGGTGGAGGGTGGGGGGTGGTGGGGGATGGTGGAGGTGGATGGGAGGGTGGAGTGTGGAGGTGGAGGTGGGGAGTGGTGGGGAGGTGGAGGGTGGGGGGTGGTGGAGGTTGGGGGTGGGTGGGAGGTGGAGGGTGGGGAGGGTGGAGGTGGAGGTGGGGAGTGGTGGGGGAGGTGGAGGGTGGGGGGTGGTGGAGGTGGGGGAGGGTGGAGGTGGGGAGTGGTGGGGAGGTGGAGGGTGGGGGGTGGGGGAGGTGGAGGGTGGGGCGGTGGTGGGGGATGGTGGAGGTGGAGGTTGGGGGACGAGGCGCTTCTGCTTCAAGATCCTGTGTTGTTCAGAATTTGACTTCTGTTGTTGTTTTCATGGTGGCCTACGACTGTCCGAGTCGTTTGGTGTTTTGGTTCCATTTTAATAATGAAACGTCTTAAAAAATCATCGGTATGATATTTGTAAAAATTAAACCTAGGCTCACTGTTGTGTTGAATTCAATTTTTTTTTAAATATATTTTAAGCCATTACAAAACTTGAGTATCTTGTGTTCTGTGTAAATGATAACCGATAAATGATAAATGATAACCGTTATGTCATTGCTATGATTTAAATCACAAGAGATGAGTAACCAGCTTTTTATGTTTGTGCCCCAAAGTGTTTCCTGGTTGGTATGTGTGTCCACAATGAGGCCAGAAGCTGCTCACACACACACACACACACACTGTCTCCCCCCTCACCCCCTCACCCCCTCACTACAACACCCTTTGTGATCTCCTGTCATTGAGTCTGCAGTACAAGGAGGTGGTCAATACTCAGTCAGTGTTCAAGTCCAGGATACCAGCTTCCTGTTTCTTCCACCTTCTCTCGTCCTCTCTCTCTCTCTCTCTCTCTTTCTCTCTCTCTCTCGTCCTCTCTCTCTCTCTGCCCCCCATGTGTTCCCTGTCCTTCTGTGTGCCAGAGACTCCTTGTGAATTAGAGGCAGCGAGGATGGTGTCCAACACACCCTGGGGGCCATTCCTTCAGCTCAGTATGCTCGCTCTCTCTCTCTCTCTCTCTCATCTCATCTCTCTCTCTCTCTCTCTCTCTCTCTCTCTCTCTCTCTCTCTCTCTCTCTCTCTCTCTCTCTCTCTCTCGTCTCTCTCTCTCTCTCTCTCTCTCTCTCTCTCTCTCTCTCTCTCTCTCTCTCTCTCTCTCTCTCTCTCTCTCTCTCTCTCTCTCTCTCGTCTCTCTCTCTCTCTCTCTCTCTCTCTCTCTCTCTCTCTCTCTCTCTCTCTCTGCAATTGGTTCATCCATGTGGACTAGTGGTGTATTTTTGTGCGCCCCTGCATGGACCTGCATGGTCCTAGAAACACCCAACACCCGGGTGTATAAACGTCCAGCATGCACACACACACACATGCACACACACATGCACACATGCACACACAGACAGACAACGCACACACACACACATGCACAGACACACACACATGCACACACAGACACACACATACACAGACACACACACATGCACACACACAGACACACAGACACAAACACACACACACACAGACACTCAAACACACACACATGGCACACACACACAGACAGACACACACACAGACACACACACAGACACAGACACACACACAGGGAGGGGTCTACAGGTCTGTGGGACTGAGTGCTGGATCACGGTGGATGTGATCCACGTTGGAATTATTCGTGATGTTTCAATTCCAAACCTTTTAGTACTTATTGAATCCCATCTTTTCCCTGAGCATTGAGATGGCAACGCCGTGTTCAGCCCTGGGGGTGATCTGGGCTCCAGAACCACACACGATGGTGGGCCCAAATCCCATTTGAAGAGATCCGATTCCATGCGATGTGTGCTGTCACACTACTTAGCGTAATCGGAGCTGGGTTAAATGCAGCCAATAAAAGATTTGGACCACTTTGGAGCTTTGGAAATGGCCTGACTTGTCCATCGATAACCGATAATGTACTGGACCCGAAATATAATTTACACTGAAACTGGGGCCGTGACTGCAATGGTCATGGAGACTCTTACAGGAACAGAGAAGTGTGCAGGCATGCTGCATTGTTGACAACAGGAGGTCATAAGAGGTTGATGGGGATATTATGTTATGAATATTGTTTATGATGCATGCCGCAAGTGGGACAGTGAAAACATATGGGTCAGAGGTTCCTCATTTTCATCATTCATGGATTTTTATTTTCTTTTGGCTCTTGGTCAGTTTTTAATAGGTCATGCATCTCTTCATCTGTTCCATGGTGCGTACGTATCATCATCATCACATATCACACATGCACATTTTATGAAATGGATGTACTCCACTAACCACAGGGTTATAGATCTCAGATTCTCTAGGTGTCCTTCCATGTCCCTACACACACACACACACACACACACACACACACACACACACAGTAGAATCTCCATATACACACCATTAAAAACACACACATGGTTCAGTGACAGGGCTGAAGGAGGGTGGGGGGAGAGTTCAGGCATTCTTACTCTCTATTTTTCTCTGCACAGACACACAACACATACACGCACATACGCACACACACACACATACACACACACACCACACATACACGCACATACGCATGCACGCTCACACACACATACACACACACACACATACACACACACACACACACACACATACACGCACATACGCATGCACGCTCACACACACATACACACACACATACACACACACACACACACACACACACAACACACACACACACACACACATACACGCACATACGCATGCACGCTCATACACACACACACATACACACACTCTCTTAGCTGTCCATCGTGTACGATGATGACGCTTGCTTTATGGTAAGGATGTGGGGGGGTGGGGGGGGTTCAGCGACGTTGCCGTTTGTGCCACTTCAGGTGGCTATCGAGGCCGATGCGTGAGCCGATCAATGGTCCGCAGTCGGGGCAGGGAGCCCGGTCGTAGGAGGAATGTGGGCTGCTCTCTGGTGTCTCTGGGCACGTCTCTCGGCCCTGCTCTGCTGAATACTGTTATGTATGTGAGACGTTGCACTGGCACAGATGGCCTGCCAGGCTAATCGCTCGTGAGCCAGAGTTTCAAGCTCCGTGGGGTTGATGTTTATGCGCTTGAGGAGGTCTTTGGTGTAGTCCTTAAAGCGCCTTTTTGCCCACCAGCAGCCCGTTTTGCGTCCCTTAGTTGGCCATAGAGGACTTGGCGGGGTAGGCGGTGGTCAGGCATGCGGATGTGTGTCCTATCCACCGTAGGTGCCTTTTGGCAACAGCTGCTTCAATGCAGATGGAATTGGTGCTGTCCAGGATTTCCGTGCGGGAGACACGGTCTTCCCAGGATAGACCAAGGATCTTTTGGAGGCAGCGGATGTGGAAACCCTCCAGGTTTATGATGTGCCGTCTGTATGGGGTCCATGTTTCTGCCCCGTACAGTAGAGATGAGAGACACACTGCATTGTAGAACGGCCACCTTGGTGCTGACCTTCAGGTTGTTATTGTTGAAGACTCTGCTACGCAGTCGTCCAAAGGCTGATGAGGCTGTACCCCAAGTTTGGAGAGCTGTTGCCAGAGCATCTCGCGTTTAATGGTGTCGAAGGCCTTGCTGAGGTCAATAAAAGCTATATAGAGGTGTTTGCGCTGCTCCCTGCACATCTCCATTAGCTGTCTCAGGGTGAAGACCATGTCGGTGGTGATCTGGCCTGCCGGAAGCCGCATTGTGTCTCCGGGAGAACAGCTTCTGAGATGTGTGTTGTTAGTCTGTTGAGCATGACCTTTGCTAAGATTTTTCCTGCGATGGAAAGGAGGAGATTCCACGGCTGTTCCCACAGATCGCTCTGTCTCCTTTTTGACAGCAATGTTGGCATCTTTCCAGTCCTGTGGGACACACACACACACATACACACACACACACACACATACACCACACACACACACAGCACATACGCATGCACGCTCACACACACATACACACACACACATACACACACACACACACATACACACACACACACATACACACACGCACATACGCATGCACGCTCACACACACACACACACACACACTTACACACACACACACACACACACACACGCGTTGTCCCATGCGCCTCTGATTTTCCATTGAGACGCTCTCACTCACCACCCACAGCCTCACACACTAATCAGCCCCGTTGTCCCGGTTTCCCTCCCGGTCTCCTCTGGGACGCCCACACCCACTCGGAAGAGCCCTGAAACACACCGCTAGGGCCTCCATACTCCCCTCTACCCCCCTTTGGAGTGTTGAGCACAGACATTATGGACATGAGAGAGAGAGAGAGCGCAGTTGGTCTTAAAAATCTAGTGTGTATTTGTGTGTTGGTGCAGTGTGCCGTACCACCACACCACTAGAGAGAAGCAGAATAATTGTTCTCTGGTGAAAACGAGCCACTTAGTGAGGTGAATCATGCGTCTCTGGAGCATCCTGTGTGAATGAACAAGCAGTCCTTCCTGTCATCGTCCGTCTGGCAGAGTGAGCCATGTTATGTAACGTGTGTCAAGTTCACCTGCTAACAGTGGAGGTGTGAGGACCACTCCGGGGTCACTTTGGTTAGCTTATGGTTTCAAGGAAACCTCCTGCCCTCTCACATCCATCCCCTCACCACCACCTCTATCCCCTCGTCTCCACCCCCTCCCCTCCCACCTCCATCTCTCGCCTCCACACCTCATCTCCACCCTCACCACTCCTCACTTTCACCCACCACTTCACACTGCCATCCCTCACCGGGCACCTCACCTCCACCCCTCATCTTCACCTCCACCCTTCACCTCCACCCCTCATCTTCACCTTCACCCCTCACCTTCACCCTCCACCCTTCACCTCTTACCCCTCATCTTCAATCTTCACCTCCACCCCTCACCTCACCCCTCATCTTAACCTCCACCCCTCATCTTCACCTCCACACCCCTCATCTTCACCTCCACCCCTCATCTCACCTTCACCACTCACCTTCACCTCCACCCCTCACCTTCACCTCCACCCCTCATCTTCACCTCCACCCTTCACCTCCACCCCTCACCTTCACCTCCACCCCTCCCCTTCACCTCCACTGCCACCAAATGGAGGAGGCGTGTTCTTCATCTGCTTGATGTGGTCCCACTAATCTTTTCTCTGGTCTCTCTGCTGCTGTCTCTCTGTGATTTACACCCGCTGGACAACTGTGATTGTCTGGCTTCAGCTCTGCCAAAGGAAACCACACAAACACATCCACACACACACACAAACACCACACACACGTACGCACGCACGGCACACACTCACACACACACACGCACACACACACACACGCCCACACACACACACCCAACACACGCACGCACCACCACGCACGCACGCACACACACACACGCACACACACATCCACACACACACACGCACACACACACACACACACACACACACACACACACACTCAGATGGTGAAAAGAGAGAACGGCGAGGCGGAGGTGATTTCACTATTTCTTCCTGGCGCCAAGAGAAGAGAAGTGCTAAATATATAATATATATAATATGAAATACATCATCGAGATGAAAGTGTGCCTACTGCATTGTTTGTGGCCAACGGGCACACTGATCTGTGCAAAGTGCCTCTTCCATGCATGAGCATATGGTGGTATCTATATGTGAGAGAGAGAGAGAGAGAGAGAGAAGAGAGAGAGAGAGAGAGAGAGAGAGAGAGAGAGAGAGAGAGAGAGATGAGAGAGAGAGAGAGAGAGAGAGAGTGGAGAGAGGGGGGGGGGGGGGGGGAGAGGGAGAGGGGGAGAGAGGGAGGGAGAGAGGAGAGAGAGAGAGAGAGAGGCGAGAGAGAGAGACAGTGAGAGAGAGAGACACACACACACACACACACACAGCCTGTGGTGTAGCTGCTCAGCCATTGTAGGGACTCAGCATGGAGCTGTTCCCCATGAGGTGGCCAAGAGGCAGGTTTCCACCCCACACGGTTGGCTGGCAGCAGCCAGGCGGGTGGCAGGCTGGTCGGGCTGTTTGTTGGCAGAGACGACATCACTGGGACAGAAGAGAGCCTGTCAAGGGAGGGAGGGGAGGGAGGGAGGGGGAGATACCACCATTCATTTACTGTGTTTTTTGTGCAGATAGATATACATCTCCAAACTTATTTTGCTGAACAAGATAAATGTGCAGGCTAAAGAGACCAAAGTTAGTCCCACGCAGGTCTTCTCTTAATCATTTGGACCAAACGTTGTTTATTTTGTGTTATTACTGCTAAAAGTAAAAATTATTAATTTGGTTTCACGAAAGATGTTCAAAATCCATCTGTATTTCATTCGCTTATATCCATTCAAGTGGTAGCAGTTGGCTGTGTGTGTGTGTGTGTGTGTGTTGTTGTTGTTGTTGTTTGTTGTTGTGACAGGTGTGTGGATGTCCAGCGCGTGCGTGTGCCCGATGGGAAGAGGAGGGTTGAGGATCGGGTCTGTTGGTACGGCGCATCGCTCATCTTCTCCCCTTTGAGGAGACCTCAATGTGTGACGCATCAACAGCATCGCACCAGGTACGTTGTCCCGACGGTTGGGGTCGCCATCGTCCGAGGTGAAGCTTCGTGTGTTCAACTGCTTCTCCCAGCCTGTTCCTCTCCGGTCCACATTATCCCTTCACTCTCTCACATGGACGCAACAGAACACAGACGCACACCGATCTCTCGCCACCCGCTCGCTCACTTTGATCCACTCAACCCTCAAGATGGCGGCAGCCTCGTCCATCCCGCCGCCGACGGTCCTCTCGTCTTTAGTCCGAGAGAAGGTACTTTTTTCGGAGATGGACGGCCAAGAGACCGACAGGAGGAGGATGCAGCCGGGTCGTCCGACCCCCCGGGAGTGACTCTCCGCGACCTGCCGGATCTGGAACCGGAGGAGATCGAGAAGAGGCTGGCGAAGACTCGCCAGGAGCTGAGCAACAGAGGAAGATCCTGATCAAGAACCTACCGCAGGACACCACCAACCAGGTACTCCTCCACGCTGTGTGTGTGTGTGTGTGTGTGTGTGTGTGTGTGTGTGTGTGTGTGTGTGTGTGTGTGTGTGTGTGTTGTGTGATGAAGTTGTCAAACATCACCGTCACGCCTTCTACTCATAGACTACTTGGAGTTAATCGATATAACTACTAGTAATTACTCATTACTTAGCAAATGTATTTATTTTGATATTATTTTCTTTTTCTTTTCGGTTCCTCTAACCGTGTGATAACGTATGGCCTACGGAGCAGATGTTCTCCAGGCAGAACCAGGCTCCATAGTGCGGGTCACCTCTCACCTGCCGTACCTGACTGGGGAACGGGTTCGGTCGGCGCGCCATGTGGGATCATTATAACGGCGCAGAAGTGGAAATACTCGATCAATGCATTCCTCACGTCATTGATTGTAAGATATGGTTACAGCCTATTTCCGTTTTTAGACACGCAATGAAAAAAAATAAGTCTACGCAAAAATAATGTAATCACTCATATCGAATGTCTGCACCACGTGTTTCATCGTGACTGTGGGGAGTTGTTTATGGTCTGAGGCTACATTTTGGTTTCAAAGTCTTATGGTTGTTGTTTAGATTTGACCCTGATTTGATTTGAGTTCCCCACTATGTTTCATAGTTGGATACAAATCGACCGTGGCTAATGTTTCTAAAGTAACTGTCACCTCTCTAAACGCAGCTCCGCTGTAGTCCTGCTCCTATGGATTCTCTCATTGGACACCAGTCCCCTCTCGTCCGTGTGTCTGCCACCGACTTGTGTTTGTGGGTTGGTAGCAGCCGTGGACATCGAAGGACGCAAGAACACTTTTGACTTTCAGTCAAAAGCGTGAATATGTTTTCTCACTGCGGGGGGTCCCCACTAAAGCCCCCAGGGGAGATAGGGGGGTGTTTAGTTTAGTCCAGACAGACTCTGGGACCAGAGGCTCCAGGGGGGGGTTCCCTTTGGTACAACACCAGCATTCTTAATCACACACTTTGTTGGCACCGTAGACCAGTGGCGGCTGGTGAAGAATATTCTAGGTGGGGCTGTGCCATATTCAGTCAATTTCAGTAACCATCCCAATACATTGAACACAAACTACAGGAAACGAGTGCTCCGTGAAATAGTCAATAATTATTGAATGCCAATATTAAAAAGTTGAGGCATTCTAACACAAAACATAAACAACATATTGCACAAACACAAGCTTTCCATTTTCTCATTTGAAATTGAATTTGTAGTCACATTGGGCTCTATAAAATTACAGTAAACATTTTATATATTAAACAATCAAGAAAATAATCAGCAGATTAATAGGTAGTGAAAATTAAGGACTAAAACATACTAAGGTCAACTATATACAACTGTATGCAAACTGTATGCAACTATATACAGACTCGCCCTGACCTGAGCATTCGCTCGCTTGGGGCGATAAAGGAATCGCCCATATCGGCTTGGATTTGAGGACGCTGATTGGCCAAATTTTATGTCATGCTTTCACATCTTAAATTAGTAATTGGCTAAACAGTTACACAGACCCGCCTTCTTGGGGCGATTTCTCCATCGCCCCAGAGCTGTTGAAGCATGGGACACGGATGTGTAGGAAAAGCATACATCTTGCACAGATGATTTTCTATCATATTTTACACATATTACTGGGTACAGTCATATTTCAAACACACACATATTAACAATTTGTATAATTTATTATTATTAGTTTTATTTATTGATTTATTGTGGGTCAAGGGGGGGGGCGGTGCCCTATCGCCCTCTATGGGCCAGCCGCCACTGCCGTAGACTCTTCTCTGATAGGTAAGGACTAAGACCACCGCAGGTGTGCTGTTCTTGGAAGATAATTCACCACGGGGCGGTGAGCTACCTGGAGTGGTTATAACAGATATTAGTTACTATCCTCTATAACCTTATTGGGTTTTTTCTGCTTAATCAGCTGAAATTTAAAATATTCTTCCTTGCGATGCTTTGAGCATATTGTTTTTTGCGTCATCGAGGAAGCATCTGGAAGATGGTTCTCTTTGAAAGATAACTGCACGTCATGGCAGTGTCATCGACCAGTCAGGATCAGATTTCAACAAGGCGGTGGTACCAGCGGCCACAGTACCAGCGGCCACAGTACCAGCTGTCACAGTGCCCAGCAGTAACCTCTTGTTCAGACCAGTCCAATCAGATCGGTGCCATGCGCAACAATCACGGTTCTGGTGTCATCGTGTCTCTTGAAACGCTGCCGATGTTGAGCTATCCTGCGCAGCATCGCTACGTTCTCTGAATGAACACAAAGCTACCAGCTGCATTGCTCTCAAGCTTGTTGAATTATGAACCTTCATGGTGGTGAAATAGACGTTGTCAAGATTATGACAAATTCACAGATTTTATTTCCATGGATAATAACTCATTTGGTTCACAGTTGTCCAGTTCGTAGAAGTACATTTGGTATTTCATTATACTGAGTGCATTATCATTCTACGTTATTCATGTTATCATCTTTACATTATTATTTCTTTGTGGTGTACACACCTCACACTAAGCCCCGGCATGAGGTCATAGGTCATCAGCAACCCCAGAGGAACCCCCCTCCCCCCTCCCACCTTGTCCAGTTGTTGTGTAACCTCGGAACCTCCGGCCTCCAGTGTTACATCTCACTGTGTCTGTGGTCCAGTGTTATATCTCACTGTGTCTGTGGTCCAGTGTTATATCTCACTGTGTCTGTGGTCCAGTGTTATATCTCACTGTGTCTGTGGTCCAGTGTTATATCTCACTGTGTCTGTGGTCCAGTGTTATATCTCACTCTGTCTGTGGTCCAGTGTTGTATATCACTGTGTCTGTGGTCCAGTGTTATATCTCACTGTGTCTGTGGTCCAGTGTTATATCTCACTGTGTCTGTGGTCCAGTGTTGTATCTCACTGTGTCTGTGGTCCAGTGTTACATCTCACTGTGTCTGTGGTCCAGTGTTATATCTCACTGTGTCTGTGGTCCAGTGTTGTATCTCACTGTGTCTGTGGTCCAGTGTTACATCTCACTGTGTCTGTGGTCCAGTGTTATATCTCACTGTGTCTGTGTTCCAGTGTTATATCTCACTGTGTCTGTGTTCCAGTGTTATATCTCACTGTGTCTGTGGTCCAGTGTTACATCTCACTGTGTCTGTGGTCCAGTGTTATATCTCACTGTGTCTGTGGTCCAGTGTTATATCTCACTGTGTCTGTGGTCCAGTGTTATATCTCACTGTGTCTGTGGTCCAGTGTTATATCTCACTGTGTCTGTGTTCCAGTGTTATATCTCACTGTGTCTGTGGTCCAGTGTTACATCTCACTGTGTCTGTGGTCCAGTGTTATATCTCACTGTGTCTGTGGTCCAGTGTTATATCTCACTGTGTCTGTGGTCCAGTGTTATCTCACTGTGTCTGTGTTCCAGTGTTATATCTCACTGTGTCTGTGGTCCAGTGTTATATCTCACTGTCTGTGGTCCAGTGTTATATCTCACTGTGTCTGTGGTCCAGTGTTGTATCTCACTGTGTCTGTGGTCCAGTGTTACATCTCACTGTGTCTGTGGTCCAGTGTTATATCTCACTGTGTCTGTGGTCCAGTGTTGTATCTCACTGTGTCTGTGGTCCAGTGTTACATCTCACTGTGTCTGTGGTCCAGTGTTATATCTCACTGTGTCTGTGTTCCAGTGTTATATCTCACTGTGTCTGTGTTCCAGTGTTATATCTCACTGTGTCTGTGGTCCAGTGTTACATCTCACTGTGTCTGTGGTCCAGTGTTATATCTCACTGTGTCTGTGGTCCAGTGTTATATCTCACTGTGTCTGTGGTCCAGTGTTATATCTCACTGTGTCTGTGGTCCAGTGTTATATCTCACTGTGTCTGTGTTCCAGTGTTATATCTCACTGTGTCTGTGGTCCAGTGTTACATCTCACTGTGTCTGTGGTCCAGTGTTATATCTCACTGTGTCTGTGGTCCAGTGTTATATCTCACTGTGTCTGTGGTCCAGTGTTATATCTCACTGTGTCTGTGTTCCAGTGTTATATCTCACTCTGTCTGTGGTCCAGTGTTATATCTCACTGTGTCTGTGGTCCAGTGTTATATCTCACTGTGTCTGTGGTCCAGTGTTGTATCTCACTGTGTCTGTGGTCCAGTGTTATATCTCACTGTGTCTGTGGTCCAGTGTTATATCTCACTGTGTCTGTGGTCCAGTGTTATATCTCACTGTGTCTGTGGTCCAGTGTTATATCTCACTGTGTCTGTGGTCCAGTGTTATATATCACTGTGTCTGTGGTCCAGTGTTATATCTCACTGTGTCTGTGGTCCAGTGTTACATCTCACTGTGTCTGTGGTCCAGTGTTATATCTCACTGTGTCTGTGGTCCAGTGTTGTATCTCACTGTGTCTGTGGTCCAGTGTTACATCTCACTGTGTCTGTGGTCCAGTGTTATATCTCACTGTGTCTGTGTTCCAGTGTTATATCTCACTGTGTCTGTGTTCCAGTGTTATATCTCACTGTGTCTGTGGTCCAGTGTTACATCTCACTGTGTCTGTGGTCCAGTGTTATATCTCACTGTGTCTGTGGTCCAGTGTTATATCTCACTGTGTCTGTGGTCCAGTGTTATATCTCACTGTGTCTGTGGTCCAGTGTTATATCTCACTGTGTCTGTGTTCCAGTGTTATATCTCACTGTGTCTGTGGTCCAGTGTTACATCTCACTGTGTCTGTGGTCCAGTGTTATATCTCACTGTGTCTGTGGTCCAGTGTTATATCTCACTGTGTCTGTGGTCCAGTGTTATATCTCACTGTGTCTGTGTTCCAGTGTTATATCTCACTGTGTCTGTGGTCCAGTGTTATATCTCACTGTGTCTGTGGTCCAGTGTTGTATCTCACTGTGTCTGTGGTCCAGTGTTATATCTCACTGTGTCTGTGGTCCAGTGTTATATCTCACTGTGTCTGTGGTCCAGTGTTATATCTCACTGTGTCTGTGGTCCAGTGTTATATCTCACTGTGTCTGTGGTCCAGTGTTATATATCACTGTGTCTGTGGTCCAGTGTTATATCTCACTGTGTCTGTGGTCCAGTGTTACATCTCACTGTGTCTGTGGTCCAGTGTTATATCTCACTGTGTCTGTGGTCCAGTGTTATATCTCACTGTGTCTGTGGTCCAGTGTTATATCTCACTGTGTCTGTGGTCCAGTGTTATATCTCACTGTGTCTGTGGTCCAGTGTTATATCTCACTGTGTCTGTGGTCCAGTGTTATATCTCACTGTGTCTGTGGTCCAGTGTTACATCTCACTGTGTCTGTGGTCCAGTGTTATATCTCACTGTGTCTGTGGTCCAGTGTTATATCTCACTGTGTCTGTGGTCCAGTGTTATATCTCACTGTGTCTGTGGTCCAGTGTTATATCTCACTGTGTCTGTGGTCCAGTGTTATATCTCACTGTGTCTGTGGTCCAGTGTTACATCTCACTGTGTCTGTGGTCCAGTGTTACATCTCACTGTGTCTGTGGTCCAGTGTTATATCTCACTGTGTCTGTGGTCCAGTGTTACATCTCACTGTGTCTGTGGTCCAGTGTTATATCTCACTGTGTCTGTGGTCCAGTGTTATATCTCACTGTGTCTGTGGTCCAGTGTTATATCTCACTGTGTCTGTGGTCCAGTGTTATATCTCACTGTGTCTGTGGTCCAGTGTTATATCTCACTGTGTCTGTGGTCCAGTGTTACATCTCACTGTGTCTGTGGTCCAGTATTATATCTCACTGTGTCTGTGGTCCAGTGTTGTATCTCACTGTGTCTGTGGTCCAGTGTTATATCTCACTGTGTCTGTGGTCCAGTGTTATATCTCACTGTGTCTGTGGTCCAGTGTTACATCTCACTGTGTCTGTGGTCCAGTGTTATATTTCACTGTGTCTGTGGTCCAGTGTTATATCTCACTGTGTCTGTGGTCCAGTGTTATATCTCACTGTGTCTGTGGTCCAGTGTTATATCTCACTGTGTCTGTGTTCCAGTGTTATATCTCACTGTGTCTGTGGTCCAGTGTTACATCTCACTGTGTCTGTGGTCCAGTATTATATCTCACTGTGTCTGTGGTCCAGTGTTGTATCTCACTGTGTCTGTGGTCCAGTGTTACATCTCACTGTGTCTGTGGTCCAGTGTTATATCTCACTGTGTCTGTGGTCCAGTGTTACATCTCACTGTGTCTGTGGTCCAGTGTTATATCTCACTGTGTCTGTGGTCCAGTGTTACATCTCACTGTGTCTGTGGTCCAGTGTTATATCTCACTCTGTCTGTGGTCCAGTGTTATATCTCACTGTGTCTGTGGTCCAGTG
>JAXIVH010000046.1:427903-432903 GCA_036785325.1 Urophycis tenuis | reverse complement strand
CCGCTATCTCCTTACTTGACAAAGTACAGGGAGATTTCATGTTGTTGATGTGTTTTTGAGCACTTCACAGAGTGTAGATCTATATTGCATTGATATCAGTAACGTGAGCATTGCGGCCTAAAGAAATATTGGAGCTTTCCAACCACAGAATGCTGTCGCCGATTACGGATGCTGGCAGAATGACAACACCGCGTTCATTCTGTGTTATTGTTTTGACTTGTGTTTATTTAATATTGCATTGTCCTTCCTTTCGTCATCATTATTAACCCAGTGAAGCTGAAGACAATCTTCCACTTCTGTTATCTAAAAAGACTTCTATTCTATTCCCATATGAGGAACTGCCGCCATGGCAGACATGGGATGTGTGGTGGATATCAGAGTAGTGCTTTTGAGACCGGCTTGTTATGCTGCTAACATCTGTGTCTGTTGCACCAGCCTGTAGTCTAGGACTCCCACAGCAGGTCAAGTGCAGTCCTACTGGTGAAATGTACATTTAGATTCATCCATTATTAGAGGTTTCCCCTGCCTTGTTCTCTCTATTCAATGCAGGTCATGTTGAGAAAAAGAAAAGAAAAGCTGTTGTAATTCTTATGAAAACCAGGCCGTTGGGGTTCCAAATTATGAATTGACATTAGTATTCATCTGTCTCTGAAGAGAAGCTGGAGCTGGATTGTCCACTTGTTCTGGTGTTTGACTGCGTTCCGCCGGTCTGAGTGCAGCTTGTACCAGATGACTTCCGTGTTGGACACACCGTATATCTCACACAATCTCACGCCCACAGTCGTTGATTTCCGGTTCACAGACAACATCGCTTCTGTTCTCGTAATTCCTGTGAGCCGTTCACAGTTAACAGTTCCCGGAAGCCAGACGACGGAACAATGAGAGGAATTATGCAGTGTTTTGACAAAGCATTATCAGGAAGAGGTTAAATCCACGATGTTTCACGCCCCTGTAGCGCCTTCCCACTCACCCCCCGAGCTTCGCTCGCCAACATGCTCTCATTGGAAGCATCTCACTCCGGGCCTGGTGTGGAAGGAGATGAGAGTGTGTGGGATCAGCATGGCTTTGACCCTGACTTGTATTTGTGTGTTTGAATGTGTTTTAACCTTCTCTTCTGCAGCAGCCTTATCACAGCCAACATGATTTGAATCCCCTGGTTTTCCTTTTGCTCCGACTGAAATACAAGAGGCGTGAGGCGATGGAGGCAGGGGTAGCCATGCTCACAATTTGTGTTCTACTGACGTGAGAGAGTGAAGACTGCAGTCGTCTTGTTCCTCCTTTGTACTTCCTAAATCCACCGATGCACTAACTGGGGGCCACACATTGACCTCTGACCTCAGCCTGACCCCAGCCTGGCCTGACTGGTCTCACACAAGCACATCGCCGCTGCGTAACACTATGGCTCCGCCCAGCCTCACCCTACCCCCACCTTAGCCCTAACGCCTCCATCCTATCCCCACCCTATCCCCAGCCTAACCCCACCCTAGCCCTATGGCCTTCACCCTCCACCCTATCCCCAGCCTAACCCCACCCTAGCCCTATGGCCTTCACCCTCCACCCTATCCCCACCCTATCCCCACCCTAGCATGGACCAGGCCTTGGCCAAGCCGGAGTCACAGTTCGTTCATCATTTCCAGGAACATTAAATGTTTGATGATGTGAAGATAATAGAAATGTCTTGTGTCTTAATTCAGGGAAGCCTTTGTCATCAAAGGGCAGTGGGGCTGGTCCCGGGCCTGTTGGTCAGTTAGATCAGGAGACGGACGCAGAGAGCTCCAAATGGAATGGTTCCACTGGGGAAATACCTCCAGGCCAGCTGACGTTCATATCACACACACGCACACACACACACGCACGCACGCACGCACGCACGCACACACACACACACACCCGCACGCACGCACACACACACCCGCACGCACGCACACACACACACACACACACACACACACACCTGCACGCACACACGCACGCACGCACACACACACACACACACACACACACACACACACACACACTGGGCCCAGGGCGTGCATCTGATGCTTGAGGGCTGACCTGGTCTTCTTGGAAATGCCAACCTGATATTCTGCTGAGCGGTGTGGTCATCTGTCATTAATAAACAGGCTGTAGACCGGCAGAATGTACACTGGAAAAGATAGCACGCAAAACCAACTGGGGACCGGACAGACAAGCCCTTTCAATCACAGCTTAAGTGTGCTTAGAAGACACGGCTGGCGATTGCGAAGTCGCAATCGCCAGCCATCTCTCTCTCTCTCTCAACATTTTATTGTACACTGGTTCACTCTTGGCTAACTATTTACATGGCAGTGTAAATACTGCCATGTAAATAGTTAGCCAAGAGCACTCTTTACATTTAGGGCATTTAGCAGACAATTTTGTCCAAAGCGACTTACAATAAGTACATTTGTCAGAAGAAGGTGAAACGCTTCATTGCTGCTAATACAGTAAGTAAGCAAGGCACCAGAACAAGGTTCAAGCATTTCAATTGCTAGCTTAACCATTGCTAGGATACAACATCTCTGGCCTCTGATGCTCAGTGCTAAGATACAAGGACCCCGGGAGAACAGAGGGGGGAGACCCCGGGAGAACAGGGGGGGAGACCCGGGAGAACAGGGGGGAGACCCCGGGAGAACAGGGGGGGAGACCCCGGGAGAACAGGGGGGGAGACCCCGGGAGAACGGGGGGGGAGACCCCGGGAGAACAGGGGGGAGACCCCGGGAGAACAGGGGGGGAGACCCCGGGAGAACAGGGGGGAGACCCCGGGAGAACAGGGGGGGAGACACCGGGAGAACAGGGGGGGAGACCCCGGGAGAACAGGGGGGGAGACACCGGGAGAACGGGGGGGGAGACCCCGGGAGAACAGGGGGGGAGACCCCGGGAGAACAGGGGGGGAGACACCGGGAGAACAGGGGGGAGACCCCGGGAGAACGGGGGGAGACCCCAGGAGAACAGGGGGGGAGACCCCGGGAGAACAGGGGGGGAGACCCCGGGAGAACAGGGGGGAGACCCCGGGAGAACAGGGGGGGAGACCCCGGGAGAACGGGGGGAGACCCCGGGAGAACAGGGGGGGAGACCCCGGGAGAACAGGGGGGAGACCCCGGGAGAACAGGGGGGGAGACACCAGGAGAACAGGGGGGGAGACCCCGGGAGAACGGGGGGAGACCCCGGGAGAACAGGGGGGAGACCCCGGGAGAACGGGGGGAGACCCCAGGAGAACAGGGGGGGAGACCCCGGGAGAACAGGGGGGAGAAACCGGGAGAACAGGGGGGGAGACCCCGGGAGAACAGGGGGGGAGACCCCGGGAGAACAGGGGGGAGACCCCGGGAGAACGGGTGACGTGACCCAGGGAGGTCTTGATGCTACTACCAAGTCTAATTTTGGGGGGGTGGTTCTGGTCCTGTGAATGGTTTTAGAAGGATTTGATTGGCTAAGGAGCTCTTTGTGTGCACAGCAATAGAGTTGGGTGAGAGTGCATGTGGCTGTGGTCACATCTACACTCGTGATACCATTTCTAATATACTTATGGCTTCACAATGTTATCCTTCAAGTTCTTACGTCACTGGCAACAATGGGTATTATTATTGTACTATATTTTCTTTTTACATCTGAGAGACCGACAAACACTTTGAAAGGAAGTGGATACCTAACACGCTTCTTATGAAACATCACGGCTAGCTGTACGACCGCGTGACACTTCGGGGGTTCTGAGAGTCCCAAAAAGCTTGGTTCTTTTAAGCCATGGAACCGTGGAACCCCTCAATCCAGCAGTGGCTGTCAATAGGCTGAATGCCGCCCGGAACGCCCCAGTTGGCCGCGTCTGTGGTGCTGTAAAGATCCGGCTAATCCAGAGGATTTGAGGCTCTCTCCCTCTCCAGGTAGAGAACCTGACATAGTGTTGCTCTCCAGGTAGAGAACCTGACATAGTGTTGCTCTCCAGGTAGAGAACCTGACATAGTGTTGCTCTCCAGGTAGAGAACCTGACATAGTGTTGCTCTCCAGGTAGAGAACCTGACATAGTGTTTCTCTCCAGGTAGAGAACCTGACAGTGTTGCTCTCCAGGTAGAGAACCTGACATAGTGTTTCTCTCCAGGTAGAGAACCTGACATAGTGTTTCTCTCCAGGTAGAGAACCTGACATAGTGTTTCTCTCCAGGTAGAGAACCTGACAGTGTTGCTCTCCAGGTAGAGAACCTGACATAGTGTTTCTCTCCAGGTAGAGAACCTGACATAGTGTTTCTCTCCAGGTAGAGAACCTGACATAGTGTTTCTCTCCAGGTAGAGAACCTGACATAGTGTTGCTCTCCAGGTAGAGAACCTGACATAGTGTTTGCTCTCCAGGTAGAGAACCTGACATAGTGTTGCTCTCCAGGTAGAGAACCTGACATAGTGTTTCTCTCCAGGTAGAGAACCTGACATAGTGTTTCTCTCTCCAGGTAGAGAACCTGACATAGTGTTGCTCTCCAGGTAGAGAACCTGACATAGTGTTTCTCTCCAGGTAGAGAACCTGACATAGTGTTGCTCTCCAGGTAGAGAACCTGACATAGTGTTTCTCTCCAGGTAGAGAACCTGACATAGTGTTTCTCTTCCAGGTAGAGAACCTGACATAGTGTTGCTCTCCAGGTAGAGAACCTGACATAGTGTTTCTCTCCAGGTAGAGAACCTGACATAGTGTTTCTCCTCCAGGTAGAGAACCTGACATAGTGTTGCTCTCCAGGTAGAGAACCTGACATAGTGTTTTCTCTCCAGGTAGAGAACCTGACATAGTGTTGCTCTCCAGGTAGAGAACCTGACATAGTGTTGCTGTGGTCGTGTCTGGCGGCTGCTCTCTGCTGGTTCTCAGCGAGGCGTGTGATTCCTGACTGTGATGATCTGCGTGCAGGGAGGTGGGGTCTTCAGTGGCCCAAGCCTGAGACTGTAATTACACACATTCAGACAGCCCACAAGGACCCATTCCCTCCAACATAGACTTCTTTTAGACTA
>JAXIVH010000046.1:412761-422761 GCA_036785325.1 Urophycis tenuis | reverse complement strand
GAAACGGGTGTTAACAATTGTGAAAAACTGTAAAGTCGCACCGCGCACAAAACAACTGCGTGCCATGGCGGTCCGCACTTCAGGGTTTTGTTGAGCGCGGCGGTCGGCCTGTCACCTGACAGCGTGGGGGGGTCCCTGTGGGGGGTTCCAGTGGGGGGGGTCCCGTGGGGGGGTCCCTGTGGGGGGTTCCAGTGGGGGGGTCCCGTGGGGGGTCCCTGTGGGGGGGTTCCAGTGGGGGGGTCCCTGTGGGGGGGTTCCAGTGGGGGGTCCCTGTGGGGGGTTCCAGTGGGGGGGTCCCGTGGGGGGGTCCCTGTGGGGGGTTCCAGTGGGGGGTTCCAGTGGGGGGGTCCCTGTGGGGGGTTCCAGTGGGGGGGGTCCCGTGGGGGGGTCCCTGTGGGGGGGGTCCCTGTGGGGGGTTCCAGTGGGGGGGTCCCGTGGGGGGGGTCCCTGTGGGGGGTTCCAGTGGGGGGGTCCCTGTGGCCACGCGGCAGCGGACACTCTGTACGCCGTCGCCCCGGTGGTTGCAGGCACTGGCGGCCTGTTTGATGTCTCACGGCGTGGCCGACTGGTGATGTGATCTTGGATGTGATCGTGGTGATGATGTTGGACTCTGGGACACTTTATTACAGGTTGTAGTAAAGGTTATGGACATGGAGCCCCATTGTGTGTGTAATGCAGCCTTACAGTAATGTAACTCCCTCAGGACAAGGCCCCGTCTTCGTCACAAGGCGTGGTTACACAGGGTGAGAGAGCACAGAGAGGAAGGAATCAAACGTGAACAAGATACCTTGCTGGCGCTATCTTGGCGAGAGCTAAAACAAACAGCAGAATGAGACAACTGTCTGTATCACTGATCTAATGGAAGGGATACGTCAGTGTTTCATTTTGAAATGAGGACTGAACAGAAGTCTGACTGTGGGTGGATAAGTTGGGTGGTAGAGAGAGAGAGAGAGAGAGAGAGAGAGAGAGAGAGAGAGAGAGAGAGAGAGAGAGAGAGAGAGAGAGAGAGAGAGAGAGAGAGAGAGAGAGAGAGAGAGAGAGAGAGAGAGAGAGAGGGGGGGGGGGGGGGGGGGGGGCGAGAGAGAGAGAGAGAGAGAGAGAGAGAGAGAGAGAGAGGGGGGGGGGGCGAGGGAGACTGTGGGTGTATGAGTGGGAGGTGGAGAGAGAAAGAGATGTAGAGGGAGACTCGCTCAATGAGAGGATGGCTGAGTGGGAGAGAGAAAGGGGAGGGGGTTGCAGTGGGAGATAGAGAGGGAGACTGTGGGTGGATGAGTGGGTGGATGAATGGAGAGAAGAGAGAGAGGGATAAGGGCTCCACTCCAGTGTTGGCTTCTCCACCCGTGAAGCATCGTCTCTCTCTACACCTTCAATGTTCTACAGACACTATGAAAACAAACAGTCTCCTGTTATAATTATTACACCTTCAAGGTTCTATAGGTTTAGGCACATTTAAGAATAATCATTTAATATTATTTAATATTAAAATTTATATTTTGTCATTTAAGAGACAGCGCACATGTTTGTTATATGATGACGTTAGTGAAACTATGTATGATTTTTCAGTTCTGAAAATACATAAGCAAGGGTGTGTGTGTGTGTGTGTGTTTTGTGAGAGTGAGTGAGTGAATGAGTGAGTGACTAAATGGCCTGAGAGTACCAAAAGGGGGAGAGAGGGGCGAGAGGGGGGGAGGGACACAGGAGTAGCATAAGGCCATCCTTAAAAATATTTCTGTTTGCAGTATCAACCAAAAAATAAATAAAAGGGTCGGTAGGTAGGTCTATTTTTTTTGGTCAAAATTCTAAGTAAAATAGTACAATTTTGGTCATGGTGAATACGTCGGTATGAATTTAAACAGATTTGCATATCATGACGTCACTGACTGGGTCTCCAACCTGTAAAAGTTTAGTGGTCTCCTTGACATCAGTGGACACGGTCACTGTAAGACTGGAGGGGAGAAGGGATGGTAAAGATCTGGGCACAGGTCTTCCAGAACTTTGTGTCACGTTATAGCGGTGTTGAAATATATCAATGCATTTATTTAATGTATTGCTATAGTGCCTGAACCCAAAGTTATAACTATAGCCTTCTATAACTTTGAATGGTGACCGCAAACAATTTCTTTACTGCAGCCGCAGCCGTCATAACAGACAAGCGAACCATTGATAAAATGAAGCGAATATCAAAGAAAGAACGTAGCCTACGTGTGTATGTAGGCAATTTATATTCCAATACTTACTCAAATATAATTAAGGCAATTTATAGTCACGACATTTACTAAAATATAATTAAAAGGGTTTTATTGTATTTGCATTAGTTGTTTGAAGAGTTAAAAACAACGGTCGGTCTTAAAGCAAGTTTACAACTGGCAAGTCGGTCGGACTAAAAGGGAAAACAAACAAATATTTGGTTCGGTCCTAAATTGACAGGGTCGGTCGGGTTACGGCAAACCCAAATAATTTTAAGGATGGCCTGAAGATGATACTCAGACCAGCATGAAGGGGGTCCTGCTGAAGCATGGTGGGGGAGGGGTTAGGTGATGAGAGATGTGAGGTGATGAGAGATGTGAGGTGATGATGGGGCTAGGTGATGAGAAGGTGAGGTGATGGGAGATGTGAGGTGATGATGGGGTTAGGTGATAAGAAGGTGAGGTGATGATGGGTTAGGTGATGAGAGATGTGAGGTGATGATGGGGTTAGGTGATGAGAGATGTGAGGTGATGATGGGGTTAGGTGATAAGAAGGTGAGGTGATGATGGGGTTAGGTGATGAGAGATGTGAGGTGATGATGGGGTTAGGTGATGGGAGATGTGAGGTGATGATGGGGCTAGGTGATGGGAGATGTGAGGTGATGATGGGGTTAGGTGATGGGAGATGTGAGGTGATGATGGGGCTAGGTGATGAGAGATGTGAGGTGATGATGGGGTTAGGTGATGAGAGATGTGAGGTGATGATGGGGCTAGGTGATGAGAGATGTGAGGTGATGATGGGGCTAGGTGATGGGAGATGTGAGGTGATGATGGGGTTAGGTGATGGGAGATGTGAGGTGATGATGGGGCTAGGTGATGAGAGATGTGAGGTGATGATGGGGTTAGGTGATGAGAGATGTGAGGTGATGATGGGGCTAGGTGATGAGAAGGTGAGGTGATGATGGGGCTAGGTGATGTGAGATGTGAGGTGATGATGGGGTTAGGTGATGTGAGATGTGAGGTGATGATGGGGTTAGGTGATGAGAGATGTGAGGTGATGATGGGGTTAGGTGATGAGAGATGTGAGGTGATGATGGGGGCTAGGTGATGAGAGATGTGAGGTGATGATGGGGTTAGGTGATGAGAAGGTGAGGTGATGATGGGGTTAGGTGATGAGAAGGTGAGGTGATGATGGGGTTAGGTGATGAGAAGGTGAGGTGATGATGGGGTTAGGTGATGAGAAGGTGAGGTGATGATGGGGTTAGGTGATGGGAGATGTGAGGTGATGATGGGGACACGTCTCCCCAGCGTCCTTCAGAGACAACGATCCCACGCCATTCTTACGGGGAACCCGTCAGGACGCACACGACAGACACGCGTGTCCTGTGTGGTGAAACATCCTTTTTAAATGGCGTGTCAGATGGTCCCTGCGAGGTGGTTGGTGACATACTTTCAGATGGCACTTTGCGACATTTAGAAGCCTGGTTCTATCTACGTCCTGCTATGTAGGCCAGCGGAACTCGCCACGGGCCCGGCTATCAGCCAAGTGGTATTTGTTGTTAGTTTCTTTGATAATGATGTGTGTTTAGCGGTGGAACTCTGAACACACACACACACAGTTGTAACCTTCAGTGTGTGCGAGCGGTTTGCGTGTTTGGGTCTTTAATCACTCCTACGCACGGAATTCAAAAGAATTCAGACGAGACATCCTTTGTGCTTTTTTGTGTGTCAGCGACAGCATGTGTGTGTGTTTGCGTGTGTGTTTGCGTTTGCGTGTGCGTGATGTGCTGAATGCGAGGGGGAACACGTTTGATAAGAAACCTGGACTGGAACGGGGGAGGTCTTGGTGTTGAACTCAGAGCAGTCTCAGGGTCAGGGTGGTGCAGGAGCGTCAGGGTGGTGCAGGAGCATCAGGGTGGTGCAGGAGCGTCAGGGTCAGGGTGGTGCAGGAGCATCAGGGTCAGGGTGGTGCAGGAGCATCAGGGTGGTGCAGGAGCGTCAGGGTCAGGGTGGTGCAGGAGCATCAGCGTCAGGGTGGTGCAGGAGTCTCAGGGTCAGGGTGGTGCAGGAGCGTCAGGGTCAGGGTGGTGCAGGAGCATCAGGGTCAGGGTGGTGCAGGAGCGTCAGGGTGGTGCAGGAGTCTCAGGGTCAGGGTGGTGCAGGAGCATCAGGGTGGTGCAGGAGCGTCAGGGTGGTGCAGGAGTCTCAGGGCCTCATTTACTAACATTTGCGACCGCAGCGTAGTCTGCGCCAGCGCCGAGCCGTTATTTGCGCAGCATTCGTCACCGCACTTTACGTTGTATTTATCAAACCCGTACTTCATCAGGCAGTCAGCGCCATACTCCGCCCTAGTGTAATTAGCGCACCGTTAAAAGAAGGAAGAATGGGTCTGCGTGTTTGCGTAACCATGGACGATCCAAGAAAAAGAAAACAAAAGTTCCGCGCCGATCAGCGACCACTTCCTGGTCGCTGATCGGCGTGGTGCCTTTGTCGGTGTCTTCTTCTTGCTCTTACAACAGCTGCCATGTCCTTGTTTACAGGCTCAAGCAAAACCCGCTTCCTGGTTTACACCTGCTTTTATGAGGCAGAGATTTGCGCTCCAATTCGAGTCGCGCACTTCTCAGGCAACCTTAGTAAATACCACGCAATACATAATAAGACGCACTTAACGCGTTACCTCCCAGCTCTTTGCGATTCACTCCCACTTCCCCTGATACACTCCCATTTATGCATATGTATGAGGCGGGATGCGCAACTTGCCTATCGCCTCTTCAGAGGCACGCTATTTGCGCATTTACCCCGTTGCGCCACGTTAGTAAATACGGTTCCATGTTTTTGCGCCTATTTTACCCGCAAATTACGCTAGAAATGGGCGCAATTCTGTTAGTAAATGAGGCCCTCAGGGTTAGGGTGGTGCAGGAGTCTCAGGGTCAGGGTGGTGCAGGAGCATCAGGGTGGTGCAGGAGCATCAGGGTCAGGGTGGTGCAGGAGCGTCAGGGTGGTGCAGGAGCATCAGGGTCAGGGTGGTGCAGGAGTCCTCTGTCATATGGACTACAGTTAGGCTTTTTTGATTCAAAAATCAAAAGCCTAACCACCCCCCTCCACCACCAGCCCCACCTGTTTACCACCCCGGACCCCCCTCCCCCCCCCCTCCCCACCGGCGTGGGGGCGGCGTTCTCCACTCCTGGTGGCGCCGCGTCTCTCTGCTCCCCCTTTTTAATCAGCGCCTTCAGCGGCCGGCCTGACGGCGGAGCCACGCCCCTGGGAGGCGGAGCCACTCCCCTAGGAGGCGGAGCCACTCCCCTGGGAGGCGATGTTGCAGCGTATTTCTCCCCTTCCTGTCCCCCGATGCACACGTGATGCACAGAGGGAGCCAGCAGGCTGCCTGACAGGCTGTAATTACGCCTGTCTGAGTTTCTTTTGTTCTGTCCTCCTCTCTCTCTCTCTCTCTCTCTCTCTCTCTCTCTCTCTTTTGTTCATTTGCTCCTTCTTTCTGTATATCTATCTTTCGTCATTTCTCTCTCTCTCTCTTTCTCTCTCTCTCTTCATCCCTTCTTAGTGTTGGTCGCCCGGCACTCGGCCAGCAGCATGTCCTTCACTGTCCCTGTTGCTGAGAGTTCTCATTCTCTCGCCCGTTCCCCTCTCTCTCTCTCTCTCTCTCTCTCTCTCTCACTCTCTCTTCCCTGCGCTGTAGAATCATGTCTCCATGAACTGGAAACGCTCCTTAGTTTGAGGAAGGGGGGGAAGAGTTAAAGAGTTAAAGAGTTAGAGAGTTAAAGAGTTAAAGACAGCAACTAACACACAGGGAAGAGTTGCATCTCAAAGTTTGTTCAGAATTACACTTCTGGCCTTCTCACCACTGAGAGACAATCTCCTGAAGAATACGTTCTAACGTTCGGGGGAGGGGGGGGGGGCGGTCACCTCCTGGAGCTCAAGTGTCCTCTCCTCACAAGGAGAGGACACAAGGAGAGGACACTTGGAGAACGCCCGGCGTTCTGTGTTTACTTGTTAGATAACAGGCAACAGAGCCGCCTTGTGTCCAGTTCACACCCTCCCCATCTGGCCCTGCTGGCCACATGCCTCTGAGGTGTTGGTGACACTTCACACAGAAGACGGGCGCACCAGGTCCACCAGGTCCACCAGGTCCATCAGGTCCACCAGGCCCATCAGTCCACCAGGTCCACCAGGTCCACCAGGCCCATCAGGTCCATCAGGTCCACCAGGTCCATCAGGCCCATCAGGTCCACCAGTCCACCAGGTCCACCAGGTCCACCAGGTCCACCAGTCCACCAGGTCCATCAGTCCACCAGGTCCACCAGGTCCACCGGGTCCACCAGGTCCATCAGTCCACCAGGTCCATCAGGTCCACCAGGTCCACCAGGTCCACCAGGTCCATCAGTCCACCAGGTCCACCAGGTCCACCTGGGCCCACCAGGTCCACCAGGTCCACCAGGTCCACCGGGCCCATCAGTCCACCAGGTCCACCAGGTCCATCAGGCCAAACACACTGCGAAGCACCGGCTTTACACAGAGCCCCCCATAGCACACAGAACAGCAGAGCTACTGCACCTTTCACAGCCCATGAATGGGCGTGTGGTCATCCGTGTGGACTGAAGAGAAAGCCCTGCTCCCTTTAGTCCTGTATTACTACAGGGCCATCTCCAACCTGGCTCCCCTTTAACCCTGTTCTCCACTGAACTCTGCTCCTGTGTGTGTTTTGTGAGTGTGTGTGTGTGTGTGTGTATGTGTGTGTGTGTGTGTGTGTACCTGTGTTGTAGTTGAGTCACTATGCCTCGAGTCCGAGTCCAGGCTCGAGTCTCCAGTGTTCCAGTCCGAGTCGAGTCCACTACTCATACGAGTCAAGTCCGAGTCGAGTCCCTATTTATACACATCGAGTCTGAGTCAAGTCCGTAGTCCCTTACTTTTCTGGGTGCAGTCTTGACAAATGACGGTTGAAATTTGAGGTAGTCCCCGCTGTCTCCTCAATGGTCTTTTTACATATGGAGCATTTTGCTTTGGATTTTTTCTGTTGCAGGTGAACTCCTCAAAGGCAAATCGGACAATCTTAGGGGCATTGTCTCACTTTGGCATTTTGGCGCCGTGTTAGTTTATATGTGAACATGACGTTACATGTGATGTATGACATGAAGCAGTAACATTCCCTTGCACTAGATATTAAAATCATATATCAATTTAAAGAATAATGACATATTACAATTATAGCCTAATGACATAAAAAAAGTCGAGTCCTCGTCTTAATTCTTGAGTCCCTAATGCACGAGTCCGAGTCAAGTTCAAGTCAGTCAGTGTTCGAGTCCAAGTCAAGTCACGAGTCTCTAAATTTAGCTCACGAGTCGGACTCCAGTACTACAACACTGGTGCGTGCGTGTGAGAAAGCACAACATTATGAATGAGGCCGGCGTCTGCCTCTGCTCCACGTGTCATCGAACATGCGTGGCCGGGTGTCTGCGTGACCCTTTGGGAACATGCGTGGCCGGGTGTCTGCGTGACCCTTTGGGAACATGCGTGGCCGGGTGTCTGCGTGACCCTTTGGGAACATGCGTGGCCAGGTGTCTGCGTGACCCTTTGGGAACATGCGTGGCCAGGTGTCTGCGTGACCCTTTGGGACCCTTTGTGGAGCTTTTATCTCTGGCGTCGATGAACATGACAGACAGAGATCCCTCAGTACATTTGACTCGACCTGCGTATCTTCTGTGTCTATCTCAATGTGGATTATGTTCTCCAGCAGTGTTTCTCAAACGGGGGTCTGTGTACCCCCTAAGGGGGCTTTCAACGGGTTTGGGAGAACCCATATATGGTTAAGTGAAAGGGGCTCTATATCTTGGAAGGGGGATCCTTACTAAATATCCTGTTTGAGAACCACTGTTCTGTACCTTTTAAGTGATATAAATTGTGCGTATCTTCTGTGTGTATCAATGTGGATTACATTCTAGACAGTGGCTCCCTACAATTGAGCTAATGTCTTGTCTTTCTCTCTATGTATATGTCTGTCTGTCTGTTTGCATGTCTGTCCTGCTGTTTGTCTGTCTGTCTGTCCGCCGGCATCTCTATGTGTGCCTCTGTCTCTGTGCTTTGATTATCTCTTTGTTATTGTCGTGTGGGTTTTGTCATGTTTCTTTTTTTCCATACACGCCATCTGTCACTCATTGCTTCTGAATGTGTTGTCTGTGCATCTCATCGTGTTCCTCCTGTTTTGTCTCTTCTTCTCCTCTGCTCTATTTTTGCCTCCTGTCTCCTTTTTCATCCACCCTCTTCGCTTTGTCTCCTCCATCCTGTGTCCTTCATCTTGCCTCCCCTCCATCCTCATCTCCTTGTGTCCTCGTGGCCTTGCCTCCTCTGTCTTCATCTCCCAAATTATTGCCTCTCTGTATCCATCCTCCCTTGTCTCCTTGTTCACTTCCTATGTCCTCGTCTCCTCCATCAACCGCCCTTGTCCTCCCTCTCCTCTCCCCCTGCATCCTCATCTCCCTGTGTCTCTTCCACCCTTGCCCCCCCCCCCTTCGTGCTTATCTCCCACGTCCTTGTCTCCTCCATCCTGCATCCTCGTCTCCTCCATCCTGTGTCCTCGTCCTCCTCCAGCCTTTGTGACTTTGCTGAATGGAGCCCAGGCTCAGGATGCCATCCGCTCCCTCCACCACAGCACGGTGCGGGGACGCAGCATCAGCGTGGCGCTGCAGCCCACCGACTCGCTGCTCTGCCTGGCCAACCTGCCGCACGCCTTCGGCGGCCAGCAGTTCGAGGAGCTGGTGCGCGCCTACGGAAACATCGAGCGCTGCTTCCTGGTGTACAGCGAGCTGAGCGGCCACTCCAAGGGATACGGCTTCGTGGAGTACATGAAGAAGGACTCGGCGTCACGCGCCCGCGCAGAGCTGCTGGGCCGGCCGCAGGTACTGCTCAGGCTCAGTGTTTCCCGGAGCCGGAGGGAGGTGCTCGTGAGTGGATGTGTTTTTGAGTGGAAGTGGTCATGAGTGGATGTGTTTAGGAGTGGAGGTGGTTATGAGTGGATGTGTTCTTTGTGGAGGTGGTCTTCAGTGGAAGTGTTTCTGGGTGGAGGTGGTCATGAGTGGAAGTGGTCTTGAGTGGATGCGTTTCTGAGTGGAGGTGGTCATCAGTGGAAGTTTTTATCAGTGGAGGTGGTCATGAGTGGATGTGTTTTGAGTGGAGATGGTCTTGAGTGGATGTGTTCATGAGTGGAGGTGGTCATGAGTGGATGTGTTCTGAGTGGAGGTGGTCTTGAGTGGATGTGTTCTGAGTGGAGGTGGTGGTCGGTGGCTGTGTATGAGTGGAGGTGGTCATGAGTGGATGTGTTATGAGTGGAGGTGGTGGCCAGTGGATGTGTTTATGAGTGCAGGTGGTGGTCAGTGGAGGTGTTTATGAGTGGAGGTGGTCATAAGTGGATGTGTTTCTGAGTGGAGGTGGTGGCCCCAGTGGCTGTGTATATAAGTGGAGGTGGTCATGAGTGGAGGTGGGTATGAGTGGAGGTCAGAGTGATGGCCCACTCATATATATCTTATTTTATAAAAAATCATCACCCACAGGTTCTTTTATCTTGGTGGTAGACAGTGGTAAGACTAGGGAGCAGTCATCCTTGTTGTCTGTGCTTTCATATAACTCATAACTCAGTTCCCAGCATTAATTGTTGGCCTTCTATTTGCTGTATCGCCAAGCCTAGTGTACTGCCATACTGTAACAGACAGATTTTTTATTGGTGGATGTTGTGGACCAACCAGAACATTTCCATAAAAGTGCTGCTTTTTAAATCGAATTAGAAACAAGATGAGTCAACGACAGAA
>JAXIVH010000046.1:390261-407761 GCA_036785325.1 Urophycis tenuis | reverse complement strand
TCTCTCCCTCCAGCGTCTCCCCTCCCCCTCCGTCCATCATTCAGCCGTCCATCTGCACCGCTAGCTCACACTGCTCACTCCAGTAGGAGTGCGCAGTGTGAGTTAGCGGTGTGTGGGAGGACCGAGGGGAAGGAAGGGCAGTGTTGCTAGCAGCTATTAGTGTGTGGACGGACTTCGCCACTCTGGTGTTATTTCTTTATTTTCAACACATGAGTCAGTGTTTCCCCCAGTTTTCTACAGGGATTTAAGAAGACAAAAACCAAGCACAGAGCTTGGTGGTGAGCTCCACGCAGACTGTTCAGCATTGGAACAGATGCAAAATAATGTTTCAGAATTATTTTGCGTGCTAAATACAACACCCTGCTACATTCTCGCTGCTGTGCGTTTCGCTCAGCTAAAAAAACAAGATGATTCTGTTTCTGTTTTGTGGGGGTCATGCTCCGAGTATGCGGCATTTGCGTGCTCTTTGGGTGGTGTTTGACCTACCTCATGTGTCTCCAAGGGTTCAAAGGTCGAGTGCATCACACCGCTGTGGATTCAACTGGGCCGTGTGTCAGTGCTGAGCTTTATTTTGTTCCAATCATTAGCATAAATGTGATCCATTAGCTGTAGACTATTAAGCTAACTGCATTATTCATGCTGCTCTTAGCTACACCAGTAGCGCCACATTGACTGCTCAATGGGAGCCCTGGATGGAGAGATTCTCAGGGCTTCAGTGGGAACATGTCTCTGTGTCAGTGAAACAACAACATTACAGTGCATTACAACATGTCTCTGTGTCAGTGAAACAACAACATTACAGTGCATTACAACATGTCTCTGTGTCAGTGAAACAACACCATTACAGTGCATTACAACATGTCTCTGTGTCAGTGAAACAACAACATTACAATGCATTACAACATGTCTCTGTGTCAGTGAAACAACAACATTACAGTGCATTACAACATGTCTCTGTGTCAGTGAAACAACAACATTACAGTGCATTACAACATGTCTCTGTGTCAGTGAAACAACAACATTACAATGCATTATAACATATCTCTGTGTCAGTGAAACAACAACAATACAATGCATTACAACATGTCTCTGTGTCAGTGAAACAACACCATTACAATGCATTACAACATGTCTCTGTGTCAGTGAAACAACAACATTACAATGCATTACAACATATCTCTGTGTCAGTGAAACAACAACATTACAATGCATTACAACATATCTCTGTGTCAGTGAAACAACAACATTACAATGCATTACAACATGTCTCTGTGTCAGTGAAACAACAACATTACAGTGCATTACAACATGTCTCTGTGTCAGTGAAACAACAACATTACAATGCATTACAACATATCTCTGTGTCAGTGAAACAACAACATTACAATGCATTACAACATGTCTCTGTGTCAGTGAAAAAACACCATTACAATGCATTACAACATGTCTCTGTGTCAGTGAAACAACAACATTACAATGCATTACAACATATCTCTGTGTCAGTGAAACAACAACAATACAATGCATTACAACATGTCTCTGTCAGTGAAACAACAACATTACAATGCATTACAACATGTCTCTGTGTCAGTGAAACAACAACAATACAATGCATTACAACATGTCAATAGTGTTCCATTACCCACCGGCCTTTGGCCGTTTGATTGGAGCTTTGAAAGTTCTGCAGCAGTTGTACAATAGCATATAGAAGAGCATAATAAAATACCATTCTATTCAAAAAATCAAAATGTATTGTCCAGTGAGACGTTTTGATGTCAGAAAATATGATGTGTGTGTGTGTGTGTGTGTGTGTGTAGTATGCACACTCACACAAACACACCTCAATTATGGTATGGTTTTGTGATACTGCTGATTATTTGAACAGGATATTGTATTTATTTATTCCGACCCATGGCTGTGACTCATATTCTGACTGCTGGTACGTGTTTATGATGTCATCGCAATGTTCCTCCCAGTTTGTACACCAGTACAAGCTCTGATGGTTACCTGTGTGTGTGTGTGTGTGTGTGTGTGTGTGTGTGTGTGTGTGTGTGTGTGTGTGTGTGTGCCAGCTGGCCCAGGACGAGGGCAGCCCGGTGAGGGGCTTCGGGGTGGTGGAGTACGAGAGCAGCGAGCAGGCGGAGGCCGTGCTGCTGGAGATGGACCGCACCCTGCTGGGAGGCCAGGAGATCCGCCTGTCGCTCTGCACCCCCGGGGCCTCGGGCCGCAGCACCCTGGCCGCACTCATCGCCGCCCAGGGAGTGGTGAGTCCAACCGGGGTAGGGCTGGTGGGGGGGGTGGTGGTGGGGGTGGTGGTGGGGGTGAGGGTGGGGGTGGTGGTTTTGGGGGTGAGGGTGGTGGGGGTGGGGGTTGGGGTGGTGGTGTTGGTGGGGGTGGTGGTGGTGGTGGTGGTGGGGCTGGTGGTGTTGGTGGGGGTGGTGGTGGTGGTGGTGGTGGGGCTGGTGGTGTTGGTGGGGGTGGTGGTGGTGGTGGTTTTGGGGGTGGTGGTGGGGCTGGTGTTGGTGGTAGTGGTAGTGGGGGGTGGGGGTGGTGGGGGTGGTGGTGGTTTTGGGGGTGTTGGTAGTGGTGGTGGTGGGGGTGGGGGTGGTGGGGGTGGTGGTGGTTTTGGGGGTGTTGGTAGTGGTGGTGGTGGGGGTGGGGGTGGTGGGGGTGGTGGTGGTTTTGGGGGTGTTGGTAGTGGTGGTGGTGGTGGTGGGGGTGGTGGTTTTGGGGCTGCTGGTGGGGGTGGGGGTGGTTTTGGGGGTGGTGGTGGGGGTGGTGTTGGTGGTGGGGGTGGGGGTGGTTTTGGGGGTGGTGGTGGGGGTGGTGTTGGTGGTGGTGGTATTCTGTATTCTGTATTCTCCTGCCAAACAATGATAAACATGTGAAAACAGAGGAAGTGATTTCTATTTTCTTATCTAGCTGGTAATGGCTTTTTATTTTGGAAACCTGGGAAAAAGCATTTTGGGGTGTGATCACGTTGCCATTATGAAACAGGATTAGGACTAATGGTGCTGCTCTTTGTTTTGGGGTGGTGGTGCATAATCTGCCTTTCAGCCTGTTTCATTAACGGCCCGTTTAATGCCGGCCTGTTTGCACGTTCCAAAACTCCAGAGGAAGCTGTCGGTCAATCAAGGCCAGTTTCTCGTTAATAGTGATCCGATGTTGCCTGTGACTCACACACACACGCGTACGCACACGCACACACGCACACACACACGCACACGCACACACACACGCACACGCACCCACGCACACACGCAGGCACACACACGCACACACGCACGCACACACACACACACTCAGACGAAACCAAAGCGACTTGACTTTATTCCAAAGCCCGGTGAACACTGTCCCGTGAATTCCCCCATGGAGGAGTGAGACCCCCCAGGATCCCGAGACGGCCCAGCGGACCCCCGAGACGGCCTGATCACCGCTCTGTGGACGGCTCGTCTCCTTCTGGTCTCAAAGAAGGAAAGGAGAAGCCCTTCCTGTATACACTATGTATACACAGTACATAACTCCCTATGTACTGCGTATACATAGGGAGCTATGTACTGTGTATACACTATGTATATACAGTACATAAATCCCTATGTACTGTGTGTACACTATGTATATACAGTACATAACTCCCTATGTACTGTGTATACATAGGGAGTTATGTACTGTGTATACACTATGTATACACAGTACATAACTCCCTATGTACTGTGTATACATAGGAACTCCCTATGTACTGTGTATACATAGGGAGCTATGTACTGTGTATACACTATGTATACACAGTACATAACTCCCTATGTACTGTGTATACATAGGGAGCTATGTACTGTGTATACACTATGTATACACAGTACATAACTCCCTATGTACTGTGTATACATAGGGAGTTATGTACTGTGTATACACTATGTATACACAGTACATAACTCCCTATGTACTGCGTATACATAGGGAGCTATGTACTGTGTATACACTATGTATACACAGTACATAACTCCCTATGTACTGCGTATACATAGGGAGTTATGTACTGTGTATACACTATGTATATACAGTACATAGGGCCAGCAGAGCTCAGTGGGTAGAGCAGGTCGTCCACTAACCAGAGCGTTGGCGGTTCGATCTCCACCTCCAACTGTCCACATGTCGAACCCCACAAATGTACTGATTGTAAGTCGCTTTGGACAAAAACGTCTGCTAAACGCCCTTCTACAGTACATATACTGTATATACATATATACAGTATATATATATATATATATATATATATATATATATATATATATATATATATATATATATATATACAGTATATATATATACATACAGTACATACATACAGTACATACATACATTATATACATACAGTACATACATACAGTGCATACATACAGTACATACATACAGTATATACACACGGTACATACATACAGTACATACATACAGTACATACATACAGTATATACAGCACATACATACAGTACATACATAAAGTACATACATACATTATATACATACAGTACATACATACAGTATATACATACAGTACATACATAAAGTACATACATACATTATATACATACAGTACATACATACAGTACATACATACAGTACAAACATAAAGTACATACATACATTATACATACAGTACATACATACAGTATATACATACAGTACATACATACAGTACATACATACATTATACACATACAGTACATACATACAGTATATACATAAAGTACATACATACAGTCAGTCTTTCCCACAGGATTTTTGTAGACTATGGTGGGGGGCTCGCAATCCTCTAGGGGGGTCCGGGGGCATGCCCCCCCGGGAGAAAAAAATCAGTAGATTTCATTTAAATGCATCAATATGGTGAATTTTGAAAACCAATTTATGACATATCAATTACTGACAAATTACTTACAAACTGCTGGTACTGATATGAATGTTGATGACACAATGTGTCATACTAAATAGGGTTGAGGGGTTTTCAGAAAGCATTTATACAAAAATGACTAAAACACAGCGCTGAGCGTTTATACTACTAGTGAACTGTCAAGCGCGCAGCTGGGGGGGCGGGGGGTCGCGAGGACGCCTTGCCATGGCGACGGGGGGAAACAGAACGTTGGGGAGCCAATCCAGCCGCGAGGATATTAAACGCTGCAGCCCACCTGTGTTGGCATATTATTGAGCTGCTAGTGAAATCTATTTAACTAGTCGAAATGATTCCGGGCCGGAGCTAGTGAGCGGAGCGGAGCGCGAGCGAGCGAGGAGCGGATGAAATGTTACTGGAGCGTGGAGCGTTTTTTTATTTAGACGCCGGAGCGGCCACTCTGTTCCGCTCCAGTGTCGCTCCGATACCGCTCACACCACGAATCTGACATGCCCAAATCCAAACGTGTCTTCTTGTTGCACTTGTCTATCTTTTAAAATAAATGTTCTATGACTGAAATATATTGCCGTTGCTCTTAGTTCTTTAGGATGTACGTTTTCTGTTTAAGGTGACAATTCGTAGTAGATTATTTCTCCCTCATTTAAATTGGAGCGAGCGTGGAGCGATTTCAGTGGAGCGGCATGATTTTGAAGTGGAGCGGGGAGCGAAAATGAGCGGAGCGGCCGGACGCGATTTAGCGGAATATTCACACCGCTCAGCTCTGCTCACTAGCTCTGGTCCGGGCGGATATTGAAACTATGGCAGCCGAAATTAGACTATGGCGGTGCGCCATAGTCTCGTCAATGTGTGGGAAACACTGCATACAGTACATACATACATACAGTACATACATACAGTATATACATACAGTACAAACATAAAGTACATACATACAGTACATACCTGCAGTATATACATACAGTACATACATACAGTACATACATACATACATTATATACATACAGTACATACATACAGTACATACATACAGTACATACATTATATACATACAGTACATGTATGTGTTCACGAGGGCTGTGCCTCAACCCAGAGAGATGGTGGCTCCCTGTTAGCACAGAGAGATTCTCTGACTCAGAGATGTTGGAGCCCAGGGCCTCACAACGCAGCATCGTCGAAAGCAATCGAAAGCAGCATGGAATTTACCCCAAAAAAGATGAAGACGTGGTCGTCTCCTCTCCGGGACTCTGAAAGAGCCCCCCCATGGTGGGGACATAGAAAATAATTCATTATGGCGATAATGATGATAGGGGGATTTCTGGCGGAGCGGCGATGGCGTGTTTTACTACGCCTGCCTGCGGGCTGCTGAGCTTCTAAAGACTTGCTCGTTATTTTAACAGCTCATTGTCAACAGACGTTTTCGGGAGTCTTCAGTCTGAAGACCCCCTTCGTTCTTCTTCTTTCAGTTTCCCCCGACCTTTGACCTTAGAGAAGACCCTCCGTGGCCTGCCTTCGCGTGCAAACGGTTTAATCAGAATCAGAATCAGAATCAGAATCAAGTTTATTGCCAAGTAGGTTTACACCTACAAGGAATTCGACTTGGTGCAATTGGTGCAAGGGAAAAAACAGTATTAAAAATATAAGTAAGTAAAAAAGTAAAAAAGTAGAAAAGTAAAATAACTATAATAAAATAAATATATATATACAATGTACAATGAATATGAGTATGAATATGAATATGGAATACAGAGCAGTAGTGCATGCAGAGGAAAATGGAAAAATGGTGGACCCGAATGAGTGCACACTGTACACACTGTGCGTTAATGTAACGCAGACGATCTGAAGATGCCACGTTAATGTAGCATGTAGGTCTGTGTGGGGGGAGGGAGAGAGTCAGTGTCAGTGGGGGCTCCGGGCCTTGTTGACAAGGCTAGTGGCAGACGGGAAAAAACTGTTCTTATGCCGTGAGGTTTTGGTCCTGATGGACCGCAGCCTCCTGCCAGAGGGGAGTGATGCAAAGAGATGGTGACCGGGGTGGGAGGGGTCGGCCATAATCTTACCTGCACGCCTCAGGGTCCTGGAGGTGTACAGGTCCTGGAGCGACGGCAGATTGCAGCCAATCACCTTCTCTGCAGACCGAATGATGCGCTGCAGTCTGCCCTTGTCCTTGGCGGTGGCAGCAGCGAACCAGATGGTGATGGAGGAGGTGAGGATGGACTCAATGATGGAGGAGTAGAAGTACACCATCATTGTCCTGGGCAGGTTGAATTTCTTCAGCTGCCTAAGGAAGTACATCCTCTGCTGGGCTTTCTTGATGAGGGAGCTGATGTTCAGCTCCCACTTGAGATCCTGGGAGATGTCAATTGTGTAGTCGCAGAGGGTGATGGGGGCAGGTGAGGCTGAGTACTTCCTGAAGTCCACAACCATCTCCACTGTCTTTAGAGCGTTGAGCTCTAGGTTATTCCGGCTGCACCATGTCACCAGATGGTCTATCTCCCACCTGTAGTCAGACTCATCACCATCAGAAATGAGTCCAATGAGGGTGGTGTCATCCGCAAACTTCAGAAGCTTGACGGACTGGTGACTGGAGGTGCAGCTGTTTGTGTACAGGGAGAAGAGCAGAGGAGAAAGAACACAGCCCTGGGGGGAACCGGTGCTGATGGTCTGTGAGTCGGAGATGCATTTTCCCAGCTTCACATGCTGCTTCCTGTCAGACAGGAAGTCTGTAATCCACCTGCAGGTGGAGTCAGGCACACTAAGCTGGGAGAGCTTCTCCTGAAGAAGAGCCGGGATGATGGTGTTGAAAGCAGAGCTGAAATCCACAGACAGGATCCTGGCGTAGGTTCCTGCGGAGTCCAGGTGCTGGAGGATGTAGTGGAAGGCCAAGTTGACTGCATCGTCTACAGACCTGTTGGCTCTGTAGGCAAACTGCAGGGGGTCCAGGAGGGGGTCGGTGATGCCTTTCAGGTGTGAGAGCACAAGGCGCTCAAAGGACTTCATAACCACAGAGGTCAGGGCGACGGGTCTGAAGTCGTTAAGTCCTGTGGTCCTTGGCTTCTTGGGGACAGGAATGATGGTAGAGATCTTGAAGCAGGCTGGCACGTGACATGTCTCCAGTGAGGTGTTGAAAATGTCTGTGAACACTGGAGACAGCTGATCAGCACAGTGCTTCAAGGTGGATGGGGAGACAGAATCCGGTCCAGCAGCTTTCCGGGGGTTCTGTCTCCTGAAGAGTTTGTTGACGTCCCTCTCATGGATGGAAAGAGTCGTCACTGAGGTGGGTGGGGGGGTCGAGGGGGGGACCTTTAAGTTGGGCATTGGTGGAGGTGCCCAGGCCCCCACTGAGGTGGGGGAGGTGATAAGCTGGAGCTGTTGGGAGGTGTCATGGGGGATGGTTGCAGGACTGTCCCTTTGTCTTTCAAAGCGGCAGTAGAACTCGTTCAGGTCATTGGCCAGACGATGGTCGTTGATGGAGTGGGGGGCTTTAGGCTTGTAGTTGGTGATTTGCCTAAGCCCTTTCCAGACAGACGCAGAGTCGTTGGCTGAGAAGTGGTGTTGGAGCTTCTCAGAGTATAGTCGTTTAGCCTCTTTCACCGCCTTGCCAAACTTGTACTTCGCCTCTTTATAACTATCTTTGTCCCCACTCCTGAAGGCAACTTCCTTATCCAACCTTAACCTTCTGAGTTTGGCTGTGAACCAGGGTTTGTCATTGTTGTAACTCACCCTGGTGCGTGTTGGAATGCAGCTGTCCTCACAGAAACTGATGTAGGACGTCACAGCCTCTGTGTACTCATCCAGACTGTTGGTAGCAGTCCTGAACACATCCCAGTCAGTAGAGTCCAAACACGCCTGGAGATCCTCCACGGCCTCACTGGTCCACTTCTTTGATGTCCTCACTACAGGTTTGCAGAGCTTTAATTTCTGCCTGTACGCAGGAATCAGGTGGACCATGACGTGGTCAGAGTGTCCCAGTGCAGCACGGGGGACGGCGTGATAGGCATCCCTGACTGTGGTGTAACAGTGATCCAGAATGTTCTCCTCTCTGGTCGGGCATTTAATAAACTGTCTATATTTAGGGAGTTCGTGAGTGAGGTTTCCTTTGTTAAAATCACCAACGACAATAACTAAGGAGTCCGGGTTGGTACGCTCCACACACAGTATCTGGTCGGCGAGCATGCGCTGTGCGTCCTGCACGTTGGCCGACGGTGGAATGTAAACACCGACCAGAATGAATGAAGCGAACTCACGGGGAGAATAAAAGGGCTTACAGTTTATGAAGTAAGATTCCAGATCAGGAGAACAGTGCTGCTGGATCGCCGTCACGTCGTTGCACCAACCACTGTTGATGTAAAAACAGATTCCTCCACCTTTTGTTTTGCCGGAGAGTTCCGCGTCTCTGTCCGCTCTGTAGAGTCGGAAGCCTGCCAGCTGCAGCGCAGAGTCCGGTATTAAGCCACAAAGCCACGTCTCCGTAAAGCACAAAACAGCGGATGAATAAAAGTCCCTGTTTTTTCCCAACAGCAGTTGTAATTCGTCCAGTTTGTTGGGCAGTGAACGCACGTTAGAGAGAAATATACCCGGTAGAGGTGTGCGTAATCCGCGCTGGCGAAGATGCACAAGCGCACCGGCACGTTTTCCTCTCCTCCGACGTTTTACTGCGTGAGCAAAGGTGAGCGCACCTTTGACCAGAATGTCCAAAATTTCCAATGTTGGGAGAGCGAAAGTAGGAAATAAATCCTCTGGCGTTGTTACCCTGATGTTCATGAGCTCTTCTCTGGTGAAAGAGCTCCGGGTGCCATCGCAAAAGACGGAGTTTAAACACAAAACAAAACAAAACAACGCGCACCAACACACCGAGGCGACCATCCGCGGCGCCATCTTGGTAGGAACCTTGACAACTGGGCGTGCAGAGCAAAGAGGGGACCTTTTTACAGCGTTGTTACCGCGGGACAGCAAGGCCAGAGGGCCAGGGTGGGGAGACTGATGCTCTGTTTACTCAGCACACATGTAAAACGTCATGGAAATAGAAATGGACGCAAAACATGAATGGAAAGCATCACATGGATGGAATGCACAAAGCAATGCCGTTTGTCCAGAAATGCCTTAATGCCATATTTACTGAACAATATGTTTTGTATATTTATTTTCAAGTATCACCATTTTTGTTTGTATTATTGTAGATAATAACACCCTCCACTCCAAAACCCAGACTGCCTTCCTCTCCTCTTCCTCAGCAGCACAAACCCCTGGGGACGGTCAGACGGTCCTGCTGGTCCAAATGCATTGTGGGATGTTTGTACTGAGCTGTCCACATGATGCACACCTTTAAATCTGATCTGATCCGCGGCTGACAAAGTCCACCAGAACACGAGCCCAGACAAGCAGGCCCATTGAGAACTGGACTGATGTAGCCAACAGTAGGCCTCACAATAGACCAGTGGTCCAAACCACCGAGCGTGGGGCCGCGGGACAGTCCTACCCGGGCCGTAGGTTAGTAGGCTACGACATGAGTACAAAATAAATCATGCAAAATGCATGCACACTTAATAAACTCAATTTACTTTGCAATACTGTCACTCTTTTACATGCCATAAGTCTATATGCAGTTGTTAGATTGCATATAGCATGGTTGCATTTTTGTCAAGGTCTTAACTTCTTTTCATTGGCGTGACCGTCTGTCTGTCCGCCCTCAACACGTATTGGCTGCAGTGGCAGTACAGCCTGAGCTCACTTCACTGGTTCACTTCTTGGCCATCAGTGGTGTCACACAAAGTTGGCTGTTTTCGATATGTTCCAAACATTAGTGGGGATTTGGGAGAGACTGAGGCAGGGCCCATTCTCTCACAGCTGATGCGTGATCGACTTGTTGCGCTTTCAAATGAATTTGAACGTTACTTCCCATCCTCCAAAGATCCACGGCAAACGAATGAGTGGATCCACAACCCATTTGTCAATATCCTGACTCACTTGTCAGTGCAGGAGGAAGATCAATTGAGATTCAAGATTCAAGATTCAAGTATCTTTATTGTCAAATGTGCTACATGGCAGGCATATAGCACAGATGAAATTGCAGTCCTCTCAGACCTGCGGTGCAAAATAAACAATGGACAAACAAACAGACAAACGGACACTGTACAGACAAAAACACAGAAACACAGAAAAGTACGAAAAAGTGAGGTAGTGCGTTGAAAAATGGAAAATGGAATAGTGCAAAAAATAGTGCAAAATATATTTAAAACAGTCAAAGGACAATTCTAAAGTGTCAGTCAGAGTTTGTGAGTGGTGGCGGGAGGGCAATGGTCCGAGGTGGGTGCAGGGTTAAGAGTCTGTGGCAGGGGGGCAGAGGAGGGGGGGGGGGGGGGGGCAGGGGCAGAACAGGGAGGGAGTTGAGCCTCCGGACAGCCTGGTGAAAGAAGCTGTCCTTGAGCCTGCTGGTTCTGGCCCGCAGACTCCGCAGTTCACCTCACTCCTGTAGATCGTCTCATCGCCATTGTTGATGAGACCCACCACAGTCGTGTAATCCGCAAACTTGATGAAGATGTTGGAGCTGGATGTTGGTGTGCAGTCGTGGGTCAGCAGGGTGAATAGGAGGGGGCTCAGCACACATCCTTGGGGGGCCCCCGTGTTCAGTGTGATGGTGCTGGAGGTGCTGCTGCCGACCCGAACAGTCTGTGGTCTTCCCGTCAGGAAGTCCAACAGCCAGTTGCACAGGGAGGTGTTGAGTCCTAGCTGGTCCAGTTTGTGAATGAGCTGCTGAGGGATGATTGTGTTGAATGCTGAGCTGAAGTCGATGAACAGCATTCTGACATATGAGTCTTTTGAATCCAGGTGGGTGAGGGCAGAGTGGAGGGCAGAGGAGATGGCATCATCGGTCGAACGATTGGACCGATATGCGAACTGGAAAGGGTCCAGGGTGGGGGGGAGGGCAGACTTGATGTGTTGCATGACTAGCCGCTCGAAGCACTTCATGAGGATGGGAGTGAGTGCGACTGGGCGGTAGTCATTGTGGCAGGAGGGAGACGACTTTTTCGGCACCGGGATGATGGTGGTGGCTTTGAGGCATGTGGGGACAACAGCCTGGCTCAGCGAGGTGTTGAAGATGTCCGTGAAGACATCTGTGAGCTCCTCAGCACAGTCCCTCAGTACACGACCGGGAATGTTGTCGGGACCAGAGGCTTTCCGTGGGTGTGTCCCTTTGAGGGATCGCCTCACGCTATCTGGGGATAGCATCAACACCTGGTCGCCGGGAGAGGGTGGGGTCTTCTGTGCCGGGGTGCTGTTGTCTGCCTCAAAGCGGGTGAAGAAGTCGTTCAGCTCGTTCAGCAGAGGGGTGGAGCTGTCGCAGGTCTGCGGAGAGGGCTTGTAGTCCGTTAAGGATTGGATCCCTCACCACAGGTTCCTGGAGTCTCTGCTGTTGCTGAAGCGGTCGGCGATCCTCCTGGAGTACCGTCTCTTGGCCTTCCTGATACCGCGTGCCAGGTTGGCCCTGGCTGCCTTCAGGTCCACCTCGTCTCCAGCTCTGAAGGCGGTGTTCCGAGCCCTCAGTAGTCTGTAGACTTCCCCTGTCAGCCATGGCTTCTGGTTGGCCCGAATGCGGATGTTCTTGGTGACTGTGACGTCATCAATGCATTTCCGCATGTAGGAAGTGACGGTGTCTGTGTATTCCTGGAGGTCTGTGGTGTTGTTGTAGGTGGCTGCCCGTCTGAACATGCTCCAGTCAGTGATGAGGAAGCCTGCTTTGTTGTTGGTCTGATGACTTTGACCAGGGGTCTGTAAGCAGGCATTAACATAGTGGTGATGTGGTCTGAGGTGCCTAGGTGGGGCAGGGGAAGGGCTTTGTAGGCCCCCTTATGCGTGGTGTAAACATTGTCCAGGATATTATTGCCACGTGTGGGAAAGTGGATGTGTCCATGGAGTTGTGGAAACACGCTCTTGGGGTTTGCATGATTGAAATCCCCAGCCAGGATGAGGAAAGCATCAGGGTGGGCTGTCTGCTGCTCACTGATGTGCTGGTAGAGTTCATACAGCGCCTCGCTCCTGTTGTTGTTGGAGCCAGGGGGGATGTATATTGCTACCAGGAGTATGGCACTAAATTCCCTCGGCAGGTAGAATGGCCGGCATTTAATGACCAAAAACTCCACCAGTGTTGAGCAATGTGTGCAAACCACAGCAGCGTCGCGGCACCAGGCATCACTGATGTAAACACAGAGTCCCCCGCCGCGAGTCTTCCCCCCCTCGACGAGCACTCTGTCCGCCCGGTAGCATGTTAGCCTGGCCAGTTGAATGGCACAGTCCGGGACGCTGTCAGTAAGCCATGTTTCCACAAAAACAAAGGCACAACAATCACTCACGGTTTTGGTGGATGTCCGGAGTAGACGGATATAATCCATTTTATTGTCCAGCGATCGTACGTTGGCCAGTACGATCGTAGGGATGATGAGGGCTAGCAGCTAGCCTAGCTCGGATACCTCCGCGCTTGCCCCTCTTCTGCTTCCTCATATTCCGCTTGTGGCGCCTCCACTGGCGGCTGGTCGCAGGAGTGGAGGTCGGTGATTGAGCAGGCCGCTGGAGCAGATCGCAGTCGCGTAGTATTTCCGCGACTGCTGGATTTATATCCATGTTTGTAGTTCTGCCGATGGCGAGCAGAAACTCACGGGAGTATGTGCGTTTCGGGACAGATAGACACGACGATGACGGACATGTGCACGTATGTACACCAGATTCGACGGGAGAGAGAGGAGCCGCTGCGTGTGTACGCGCCGCCATGTTCAAGATAATAAATTGATCGAATTGATCTAAATAGCAAATGATGATGGTCTTAAAAGTGTGTTTGAGCAAACCTCTCTGGCGGGTTTTTGCATCAAAACCAAAGTGGAATATCCCGATAGCCGTAACAGTGCTGAAAACGTTGCTTCCATTTCCCACCGCCTACTAGTGTTGTTCCGATACCAAAATTTTGACTTCGATACGATACCTGAAATAAAAACCTCGATACTCGATACTATACGATACTATACTCCACCAGGTATAAAGAGTAGGCCTCTGTGTTTAATTTAATAGGCCTGGCCTACTAGTTTGCATGTCAATTCTGGGGTCATGTTCGTCATTTTACGTCCGTGTCAAATGGGCTAAGCGCCATCTGATGGAGCCCGGTAAACAGTTCTGAGATTAGAAAACTCCCCCATGTGACGTGGCCGCATTATACATTCTGGTAGTACGCTATGGGCTCTACTGAGTGCATCCAGGTAGCCTATAACACCTAGAAATAATTATTAACAAAACGTCATATATGCCATGACATTACCAGAACTGATTGAATATTAAATAGCGTTTGCAAATGCTTAAGTTAACATTACCAGCGTTGACTTAAGCATAACTTGCAAACGCTATTTAATATTCAATCAGTTCTGGTAGCCTAATGTCATGGCATATATGCGCTTTCATAAGCTAACCAGTTGAGAATGATAAAGGCGAGAATGGTACAGTTGCTACCTCGACAAGTGTTGGGGAAAAAAGGTTGTTTCATACACTCGATAAGAAAGGGGCTGTTCGTGTAGGGCTAACGGTGATTTCAGTCACATTCGCTAACCGGCGAAATCGGTCTTTGAATCCTTTGAAAATGAGGGGATGTCTGTCAGCAAGGTGCTTCGCCATGTTAGACGTGTTCCCTCCCTTCGTCGGCACTCCTCTGTAGCACGTCTTACACATCGGCTTCAGTGTGTCTGTTGGTTTCCCTGCACTATCTGCGAGGTAAGCAAAATAGTTCCAAATTTCGCTTCTCCCGTCTTTTTTGTTGACAAGCCGGGGACGGTCGGCAGGAGCTTCCGAACTTGACGCCATCTCTACTCTTTCCCTCTCTCTCTCACTCGCTCGCTAACGTTCAACTGCTGCTGCGTGTAGCTGAGTGCATAGACATAATATGTATATATTATGTTTATTATGTATATATTATGTCTATGGCTGAGTGCGCGAGCTGAGGAGGAAAGCAACTTAGGCACGCCCACTAGCCCCTCCGTGCAAGGAGTGTGACCAGAGAATGACAGACTTGGCGCGGCTCGCTGCACAGACACAGAACGTTATTTTAAGAGAAGTATCGATACTAAAAAATGTAGGTATTGGATCGTTTTTTGCGTCATGGTATCATGATACCTTTCTAGTATCGGTATATCGTCCAACACTACCGCCTACCTATGCCAGGCCGGGTCTTAGGCAATGACTGCAACTAAAACAAAATTGCGGAATCGATTGGACATTTCAAACACGCCAAGGGTATCACTGTCTTCCATCACCCCCAGATGGAACCTTCTTGTTGCAGGGAAACAAGCACAGGGCTCCCACTGATTAAAATGAATTGTAGCCTATTCTGTGGCCTCATTCACAAATGCGAGTTAAGTTCCCTGACTGACATATTGTATTGTGCATGTTTACACTTGATAGATGTTACTTCAAGTTTAGTTCAATATATTCATGTTCACGGCACGGTGGTGCAGTGGTTAGCACTGTCGCCTCACAGCAAGAGGGTTCTGGGTTCGAATCCACCTGGGACCTGGGACCTTTCTGTGTGGAGTTTGCATGTTCTCCCCGTGCTTGTGTGGGTTCTCTCCGGGTACTCCGGCTTCCTCCCACTGACCAAAAACATGCAGGTTGGGGATTAGGTTAATTGGTGTCTCTAAATTGACCATAGGTGTGTATGTGAGTGTGAATGGTTGTTCGTTGGTATATGTTAGCCCTGTGATAGGCTGGCGACCTGTCCAGGGTGTACCCCACCTCTCCCCCGTTGCAGCTGGGATTGGCTCCAGCCCCCCCGCGACCCTCGTAGAGGATAAGCGGTCACGATAATGGATGGATGGATGGATTATTTTTAAAGGATTTTTGCATGGATGCTACTTTTTTAATATATGTATATTTTAAAATCTCACGTACCCCCTGGAATGCCTTCACGTACCCCCAGGGGTATGTGAAATGCGGTTTGAAAATGAAATGAAATGATATTCATGTTCATAGTGGTTAATTTTTCACTTGTTCAAGTTCATGTTCTTTTTTAAGAGTTTGTTACCTTCACTGTTCATAAACAACTGGAACTAGTTAGAACACACACACACACACACACACACACACACATACACACTCTGCTCAGCACCAGGTGGTGGGTGGTTTTAAAATGTGATCAAGCTAATTTGCACCGGGGAGCAATAGGGACAGGTTAACCTTGTTAAGGAGATGGTTGGGATTTCATGTGCATCCAATCAGATTAGTTAGTGAAATGACCACCGGGGGAAGGAGGGGGGGGCACCACCTGTTGAGAACAACACTGCTGATCAGCATCGCACTGCAAGGTCTGGACCACACAGAGCCTGGGCTGGGGACCAGGGACAGAAGATCTGGACCACACAGAGCCTGGGCCGGGGACCAGGGACAGAAGATCTGGACCACACAGAGCCTGGGCCGGGGACCAGGGACAGAAGATCTGGACCACACAGAGCCTGGGCCGGGGACCAGGGACAGAAGATCTGGACCACTCAGAGCCTGGGCCGGGGACCAGGGACAGAAGATCTGGACCACACAGAGCCTGGGCCGGGGACCAGGGACAGAAGATCTGGACCACACAGAGCCTGGGCCGGGGACCAGGGACAGAAGGGGGCGGAGCTACGCCTTGCTATTCTTTCAAAGAAAACTCAGTTAGTGACAGCGAGTGGAGCTTTCAGAAGGGCATTTTAACGTGAAGGGTGGAAACCTTAACAAGACACTTTTTACCGTTTACTGGAGTTATGTTCTTACAGATCCCCAGAAATTATTGGATCGAAAGGGAAAGGAAAGGAAACCCAGACGTGAGCTCGTCTGCGGTCAGTTTAGATTATCAATCTAAAGCCGAGTGAGATCTGTGAGACCTAACTGTCTGTTACCGGATGTGTGTGTGTGTGTGTGTGCGTGTCTTTTGGTGCATGCATGCGCATATATGTGTATGTGCGTGCATGCATGTGTGTGCGGTGCGTGCGTGTGTTCTTGCGTGTGCGTGTGTGTATCCAAGCAGATGCTGGGTAATAAGAAAGGTCTGCTCCCAGAGCCCAACCTGGCCCAGCTCCTGACCAGCATCACCAACCCTACAGCCCTGCAGCTCCTCCTCAGACCCTACCACACCGGCAAGAGAGGAGGTAGGGTCCTCATGGTCCCTCCTCACCTTGGACCATGCTCTCTGTCTGTCTCTCTCTCTGTCTATCTGTCTCCCTCTCTGTCTCTCTCTCTCTCTCTCTGTCTCTCTCTCTCTGTCTCTCTCTCTCTGTCTCTCTCTCTCTCTCTCTCTCTCTCTGTCTCTCTCTCTCTGTCTCTCTCTCTCTCTCTCTCTCTCTCTCTCCCTCTCTCACACTCTCCCTCGCTCTCTCTCTCTCTCTCTCTCTCTCTCTCTCTCTCTCTCTCTCTCTCTCTCTCTCTCTCTCTCTCTCTCTCTCTCTCTCTCTCTCTCTCTCTCCATTGATCTTGAATTATGATAGTACCCACTACTTTATAAATCTCATGCCTGCCAAAACACAAGGCTTATTCAGGTATGGTGTTTGTGGATCTAAAAACACAGCTGGTGTAGCTATATATATGTATATGTATATA
>JAXIVH010000046.1:345261-367761 GCA_036785325.1 Urophycis tenuis | reverse complement strand
TCTGTCTCTGTGTCTCTCACCCTGTCTCACTCTGTCTCTCTCTCTCTCTGTCTCTCACCCCGTCTCAATCTGTCTCTCTGTCTGTGTCTCTCACCCTGTTTCACTCTGTCGCTCACCCTGTCTCAATCTGTCTCTCACTCTGTCTCTGTGTCTCTCACCCTGTCTCTCTCTGTCTCTCACCCTGTCACCCTGTCTCTCTCTGTCACTCTCACCCCGTCTCACTCTGTCTCTGTGTCTCTCACCCTTTCTCTCTCTGTCTCTGTGTCTCTCACCCCATCTCTCTGTCTCACTCTGTCTCTTTTGCGTTATATCTTGTTTATCACTGTGCGTTCATTCATCAAAAGCAATGGCGTATGACCCCTATGGTTGCCATGGAAACAATGCCGGCTTAGCAGGCGTGGTCCACAAAGGCAGGCCTGAGCCTAGCATCCGGGCTAATGTTAGCATCACAGCATGCTTTGCTCATCACTAGCCTGACGCAATAATGCCACTTCACACACACACACACACACACACACACACACACACACACACACACACACACACACACACACACACACACACACACACACACACACACACAGACAGACAGACAGACAGACAGACAGACAGACAGACAGACAGACAGACAGACAGACAGACAGACAGACAGACAGACAGACACACACACTAAGTTGTCCCAAATAACTGTCTGGACCAAGAGAAAGGCCTTTTCTTGAGATGTTTATTTCCATATTTCCCTCAATACTCTCCCCAGCTCCTTGTTAGCTCTCTGCAGCATCATATACACAAAGCGGACTCACTGGGTCCTGTGGATATGAGTGAGCTGTGTTTCATCAGGGCCCCTGTGTTTGAACCGTGTTTAAACACACGCACATTCCCTCGCCTGGCGCCGTCGGCTCTGCTCTGGACCCACAGCAGGGCGCCATTTTGATCATCATCTCGTGTTTGAGATTCAGACGTTTGGAACGCATCCTTTTGGGCTCGGCGCCGCAGCCCCGATCCATTCCTGGACCGGAGACTTTTTTATCTTCCAACAACCTGCCACTCATGTTCTCCTCTGGTACTTTAAACCACGTGCTGGACGTCAGATGCCCTGTGGTTCTCTCCCGTCAGCCCTTTAGTCCCTCCAGTTCCTCTAGTCCTGTGGTTCTGTCCCTTTAGTCCCTCCAGTTCCTCTAGTCCTGTGGTTCTCTCCCTTTAGTCCCTCCAGTTCCTCTAGTCCTGTGGTTCTCTCCCGTCAGCCCTTTAGTCCATCCAGTTCCTCTAGTCCTGTGGTTCTGTCCCTCCTGGGGACAGTGGGCGTCAGCAGTGTTAGGACACTCTTGATGTGTTTTGAGTTGTGTGTGTTGGTGCACAAACCCAGTGCTGGTGCAGACAGACTACATGCTATCTGTGTGTTGATCAGGGCGGCGTCTATAATGGCGCCGGCCAACAGCTGAGGCAGCAGTCCTGCAGCGACCCGTCAGCGTGCATTCAGACCCTCTAAGCCTCGTCTGTCCCAGTGTGGAGCCTTTGTGTGTGTGTGTGTGTGTGTGTGTGTATGTGTGTGTGTGTGTGTGTGTGTGTGTGTGTGTCTGTGTGTGTGTGTGTGTGTGTGTGTGTGTGTGTGTGTGTGTGTGTGTGTGTGTGTGTCTGTGTGTGTCTGTGTTTGTGTGTGTGTGTGTGTGTGTGTGTGTGTGTGTGTGTGTCTGTGTGTGTGTGTGTGTGTGTTTAGAGAAGGGGTAACATTTGCTGAATATCTCAGAGCCTGCACTGGTTCACCCTCACGCCACATCTGTCTCTCCCAACATGTCCTGTCTCACTCTCCCCTCACTCTGTCTCAGTGTCTCCTCTCTGGCTGACTGTCTCCCTCTCTGAGTGCAGCACCCTGTACTTTTCTTCTGCCACACCTCCAACACGGCTCTCTGGCCAGTAGCTCTTAGACAGACAGACACATGGCCTCCAGACTGGATCTGGTGCATTTCCAAGTAATAAGCCCACTGCAGCCTTTCAATAACACAACCGCCATCAATGTTGGGCCACATCATTACTGTGCTGCATTATGCGATGCCATGTGAGTAATAATAACAGCAGGTGAATAATGCTTCTACTACAGGGCTAACTTCCAGGGGGTTTGAAGGTTCCCAGTGGTCAAGGGACACACAGCCTGGGCCTCAGTGGTTTAGACAGGTTGTCCTTTCTAATGAGAGCCACATGCCATCTAAATAAAGAAAGAAATCCAGAGTGGAGTCTTGTGCCCCAGCAGTCCGCTCTGGGCCAATGTGGACGCCTCCTGTCACCATTAGTCACCATTGTCACCATTGTCACCATTAGGCAACCTGACGGCCATCTTGTATTCAGCTGTGAGTCTGAGCAGCACCACAGGCATATACATATGTGAACCAGCTTTGCCGCAGATGTTTTAAATGTTGCCAGTTTAAAGGGCTAATGAATCGTATAGTTTCAATGTGGCCTTGTGTTGCACCCTTTTTTTGTAATTGTTAATAATATTAGTAATGTATATTTCGGTTAAAAGGGGCAGGTTCAGAATGTACAGTGAAAGTGTGCCATCTATTGGTGACTATATGGTAGGGGGGGGGGGCTTTTATTTTGAAATTAAAAGAAATTGTGACTTATTTGCTATTGGACTGAACTTCACATCTTTGAAAGTAAAGTTTTACTTAGAACATATTTATAGTCATATTAGATTAATGATTTATGTGTTGTAGGCTATACTTGTTGGTTGTAATACAAAAACAAGTGGTTCATGATTGTGGTACACTGAGAAAGATTCTTAAGATTCTTCTTGCCATGGTCTTACCTATATAACAATGGGTGTTTCTTGTACTCTGCCTGCCTAGTTCATACACAACCACATGGAAGCTAAAACATATCATTTACCAACTTGCAATTTAGACATAATAGTTTGAGTAGCACCTAATTTCAACTATTCAGTTGTCTATTGTTTTGTGTTGAGCTTCACGCCACACATGTATTTCAAAGTGTTTCCTAATCTTCTGAATGGTTTACTTTGGCCCTACCTGCTCCAAATGGCCACCCTCCATTTTGCTCAAGATAGTGTTGGCAGTTCCCTGCAGGTGGATCAGGGAAAGTGATCCATTGGATCACCTGCAGGTGTTAGCCTTCCAGTTTCTCTGTGTTGAGGCCAGGCCTGTTTTGAACGTGAGGGACAGTTTCAACACGAGGGCCGCGTCTCCCGTCATCACTTTGGATGGATGCAGATATTCACATCCAAGCGGTGACGTATTTAAACCGGTCCAAAGCGCGTGACGAGCTCAACAGCATCGCTAAGTCACGAGTTAGAACGCAACGACCCAGCGTCCTCTTGTCGTTACATCGCCGTGTGTTAAGATACAGGAAGACTCCATTCCAGTCGCAATGCAGCTCACGCCTCGGTCTTAATGAAGTGGGCTTGGCGGGGTGTGTGTGTGTGTGTGTGTGTGTGTGTGTGTGTGTCGCCAAGGGTCTAGGAAGTCTCCTGTCCACTAAATTTAGCCCTTCACCCTCCTTCACACGAGAAAGTGGAGCCGCTGGCTGCTTGCGCTGCGATGTCCAGACCACAGGGCGGCCAGATGAGCCCTGCAGTGTGCAGGAAGGAGTTTGTGTGTGAGATCACAAAGCTTTGCAATATTAACTATTTACATTTTATATTTTAACCGGTGTAGATAGATGAATTATTTGTGCAGTTTGCATTTCAATGTTTTGTCCGGTCAGTCTTTTCTCTGACTTGAATTTTACTGTAGATTTTGAAATATTTTATATCGAAATGACATTGATATTGTTTTACTGTGAATAAGATATTTCTAGAAGCAACTTGAATTTTAGCATGCTTACCATTGTAGTATACACAATAAAACTACCTTGGATTGTACTTTTGCTTTTTAAGCTTCTGGGCAGACACATTTCAAGGCAATGAATAATGATTTTATTTATTTATTTTCATTGTATATTTCTGTATGTACAGCAATCCTTTAGTCCAATTATTTAAAAAAAAAATATATAAAGATCTGTATTTGTGTGAGTTGTTTTTTTTTTCAGAAGGACTTGTCTTCTATGTTCCTAATAAAAAAATCATTTAGACTTGAACAATAAATGGCTCACTTTGCCCCTTATACTTTTCATAGTAAACGATGGCTATATGATATACCATGAGCACACATTTAACACGGGTGACGATGCAAAGCACATTTGATATTAGAACATTCCTTCTCAATTGGTAGCTTTAAATTATCCCCAGCTTTAGACCAAGCCCTTTGCTCAATTCATTTATAATGGACAGTAATATAGCATATACATGTCTTTCTGATGATATTCATAGAATTAATAAAAAGAAAAAGAGGAATTAAAAATATGCCTGTGTATCTCTGCAAATGTAAGGTCCTTAAAACAAATCACATTATTGCTTTTCAAAAAAACAATAAGAAAATATTGGAATCACAGCGTACTGACTCGTCCTTCTCAATCCGATATTTCTCCGTAATGCCGCCTCACTCTGATATCACAAGCCTGTCTGTGATTTCACGTCCCGCTCCGCTAGACGGCCGGCAGGATGAATGGACGTTCACCTTCTGGAGCGGTAAGTAATGGTCTCACAACACATGGGCCGTGATAAGGCTACCCCAAACGACAACATCCGCAAATGTAGGCTGCTCAAAACGTTTTTATTGCTGCCAAACAGAATCTACAGCACAAATGATGTATGCTAAGCCCTACATTAATCATTTGTATATTTTACACTCATATTTCATTTGCGGGAGTGAAGTGCATCATCCCGCCCGCAGCCGCAATGAGCTTTCAACATTTGTCCCGCGCCGCACTATTTTGTGTGGAGTGCAGACCTCCATCACATTACACGTCCCAACATAGAAGTTAAGTATTTCTCTCGGATGCGTGACATAAGCATGTGATGTGACCCTGGAGGCCGAGAAGGACGTCGGCGACCACAACGGTGACGTGAAGACCATTGCTCACGTCCGCTTAAGCAGATAATCGCCACCATTTAGTATTCTAGAAGAGCTGTTATCGCCATTTACCACATAGTACTGCTTTACATATGCGTGTGCGTGTGTATCAATATTTGGCCAGAGGGATTTAAAATAGGAACGCAGAGAAGGCCTGAAGCCCAGCCAGCAGAGACGTCGTGGCATTGCATTACATTACATTTAGCAGACGCTTTTATCCATAGCGACTTACAAAGGGTACATTTGTCATTGCTGCTAATACAGTAAGAAAGTCACCAGAACATGTTCAAGCATTTCAATTGCTCGGTGAACCATTAAGCCTCTTGGAAAAAATGTACAAAAAACAAAAAAACAACCAAAGAAATAAAACCTCAATTCTTCAATGTCATTATCTTTACTACGCCTTCTGTCTTTTACTGTCAGGGAGAGAGAGAGAGAGAGAGAGAGAGAGAGAGAGAGAGAGAGAGATGAGCGAGAGGGAGAGAGAGAGAGAGAGAGAGAGAGAGAGAGAGAGAGAGAGAGAGAGATGAGCGAGAGGGAGAGAGAAAGAGAAAGAGAAAGAGAGAGAGAGAGAGAGAGAGAAAGAGAGAAAGATTCTAGTGCAAAAAGTGTGTAAGAGATGTAGTCCTTTGTGTGGATGGCTTAATCAAGCAGCTTAATCAAGGCTACGAAATGATTAGCACAGTTTCACAGGGGCGTGTTTCAATGGCATACATGACAATACAAATAAAACCATAAGACAGGTGTATGTATATATATATATAGTAAGGAGTATAGTAAACTAAGAGGAAGTAAGCTTGGTAAAGCAGAACAGAAGGGCGAGGACGTCCGCGTACACCTAGTCCTGGACCCTAGAGGGGGGGGGGGGGGGCAGGGGGCGCACCAGCTCTGTGCGAGTTTGCCGCTGTCTGTGTGTGAAGTCCCCACCAAGTCCTGGACCCTAGAGGGGGGGGGGGGGGGGGGCAGGGAGCGCACCAGCTCTGCGTGAGTTTGCCGCTGTCTGTGTGTGAAGTCCCCACCAAGTCCTCAGTAGCCCACCGGTTTGTCTCACGTTGACGTCGGTCAGTCCAGCGCTGAGCACCACGGAGCGCTGTGGCGCCGGGTCGCCTGTACGGCCCTCCGAAACACTTAGCTTACAGCTACACTGAACACTTAGCTTACAGCTACACTGAACACTTAGCTTACAGCTACACTGAACACTTAGCTTACAGCTACACTGAGACTGAAGGCACGCAGGGCTGCTGCAAACCGGCTGCTTGGGGGCCGTGTGTGTGTGTGTGTGTGTGTGTGTGTGTGTGTGTGTGTGTGTGTGTGTGTGTGTGTGTGTGTGTGCGTGTGTGTGTGTGTGCGTGTATGCGTGTGTGTGTGTGTGTGTGTAGTAAGAAGTAAAGACCTGCCCATCCAGTGTGAGTTCTGTCACATTTACGGAGGAGGGAAGGGGGCACGTGGGGGCCGGGGGTGAAAGACAGAGCTGGGTGGCGGCGGGGGTCAGGGGTCATGGGTCAGGGGTCAGGGCCTCTGCTGCATGCGGGTCAGGTCCTCGATCAGGCACTTGAAGGTGATCCTCTTTTCGGGCGCGTGCTCCCAGCACTTTAGCATCAGGTTGTAGACCTGGAGAACAGACGAGAGCAGAACACAGGCTGAACAGAACACCTGGGAGAACAGAACAGGCTCTGGTGGAGCGCTGCACAGAGAGACTGAAGGACTGACCGCCTGGCTCCAGTCGTCCGGTACCATTATCGTTTGTCACTTTATTGTCCAATAGCCATTTGGCCTTTGGGATGAGACAGTTTCTAAAGAACTTGCTCAGGCCATGTGAGGTGATCCTGACTAATGATATTGGTGACCGACTGACCAATAACATTAATATACCAAGACACTGGCACTACTTTGTGTGCAGCTGAAAAACAAAGGAAAATGTAGGAAAATGTAAACAGTGACACCTATAAGCTGTAAGCAGCATGAACAGCAGAATCTAATCATCACGGTAAATCTATATAAAGTAAATGTAAATAAACCATTACCTAGCGTAATGCTGATGCTAGCATGCTAATAACTGTAATTTCCCAGCTTGGGATCAATAAAGTATTTCTATTCTATTCTATGGTAGTCACGCCCATGCTGTGTGGAGAGCTTCTCCACACAGCAGAGGTTTGAGTCAAACCCGAGTGATGTCAAAGTGTAAGGTAAGTTTTCTGCGTGGGCGAAGTACCACCCATCATGTTGTTTATCTCTGTTGGTGGTCCTACCTCCTCCGGGCAGAGGTCCGGCCGTGGCAACCTCTTGCCTTCCTCCAGAATGGTCACCAATCGGGTGACGGTCATCTGACCTTGACTTCGGCCAATCATGTTGAGGAAGAGCTGTGGGGGAGGAGGGAGGGGTGAGTAAAGCCTGGGGATGGATAGTCGTTTTTTGCTTAGGAAGGTTCCTAAACGACCGTATTGAAGTGGAAGTTTTCAAGTGTAATTCAATGTGCAATCTATGCATGTGAATTTCCCCCATAGGAGATCAGTAAAGTCTTATCACGGCTGCCACTTAAGAGAGAGATAAGATAAGAGATGTCTGAGGTTCAAGGTGCTTCAATGTTTTCTCATCTCCTCTTTGAGAGAGGACAGGAGATAATGCCGTCCCACAATTCCTTGCGGCAGGGCGGCTTAAAGCGTCCAATCCCCTTCTGAAGATTCCCCTCAGTGTTCTCAGGTAGAACAGCCCTGTGACCGAACAGAAAGCACCTGACAGTGCCCCCTGCCCCCTGTGGCCGTGGACTCAGACCCGGGCTCTCTGCCCCCTGCCCCCTGTGGCCGTGGACTCAGACCCGGGCTCTCTGCCCCCTGCCCCCTGTGGCCGTGGACTCAGACCCGGGCTCTCTGCCCCCTGCCCCCTGTGGCCGTGGACTCAGACCCGGGCTCTCTGCCCCCTGCCCCCTGTGGCCGTGGACTCAGACCCGGGCTCTCTGCCCCCTGCCCCCTGTGGCCGTGGACTCAGACCCGGGCTCTCTGCCCCCTGCCCCCTGTGGCCGTGGACTCAGACCCGGGCTCTCTGCCCCCTGCCCCCTGTGGCCGTGGACTCAGACCCGGGCTCTCTGCCCCCTGCCCCCTGTGGCCGTGGACTCAGACCCGGGCTCTCTGCCCCCTGCCCCCTGTGGCCGTGGACTCAGACCCGGGCTCTCTGCCCCCTGCCCCCTGTGGCCGTGGACTCAGACCCGGGCTCTCTGCCCCCTGCCCCCTGTGGCCGTGGACTCAGACCCGGGCTCTCTGCCCCCTGCCCCCTGTGGCCGTGGACTCAGACCCGGGCTCTCTGCCCCCTGCCCCCTGTGGCCGTGGACTCAGACCCGGGCTCTCTGCCCCCTGCCCCCTGTGGCCGTGGACTCAGACCCGGGCTCTCTGCCCCCTGCCCCCTGTGGCCGTGGACTCAGACCCGGGCTCTCTGCCCCCTGCCCCCTGTGGCCGTGGACTCAGACCCGGGCTCTCTGCCCCCTGCCCCCTGTGGCCGTGGACTCAGACCCGGGCTCTCTGCCCCCTGCCCCCTGTGGCCGTGGACTCAGACCCGGGCTCTCTGCCCCCTGCCCCCTGTGGCCGTGGACTCAGACCCGGGCTCTCTGCCCCCTGCCCCCTGTGGCCGTGGACTCAGACCCGGGCTCTCTGCCCCCTGCCCCCTGTGGCCGTGGACTCAGACCCGGGCTCTCTGCCCCCTGCCCCCTGTGGCCGTGGACTCAGACCCGGGCTCTCTGCCCCCTGCCCCCTGTGGCCGTGGACTCAGACCCGGGCTCTCTGCCCCCTGCCCCCTGTGGCCGTGGACTCAGACCCGGGCTCTCTGCCCCCTGCCCCCTGTGGCCGTGGACTCAGACCCGGGCTCTCTGCCCCCTGCCCCCTGTGGCCGTGGACTCAGACCCGGGCTCTCTGCCCCCTGCCCCCTGTGGCCGTGGACTCAGACCCGGGCTCTCTGCCCCCTGCCCCCTGTGGCCGTGGACTCAGACCCGGGCTCTCTGCCCCCTGCCCCCTGTGGCCGTGGACTCAGACCCGGGCTCTCTGCCCCCTGCCCCCTGTGGCCGTGGACTCAGACCCGGGCTCTCTGCCCCCTGCCCCCTGTGGCCGTGGACTCAGACCCGGGCTCTCTGCCCCCTGCCCCCTGTGGCCGTGGACTCAGACCCGGGCTCTCTGCCCCCTGCCCCCTGTGGCCGTGGACTCAGACCCGGGCTCTCTGCCCCCTGCCCCCTGTGGCCGTGGACTCAGACCCGGGCTCTCTGCCCCCTGCCCCCTGTGGCCGTGGACTCAGACCCGGGCTCTCTGCCCCCTGCCCCCTGTGGCCGTGGACTCAGACCCGGGCTCTCTGCCCCCTGCCCCCTGTGGCCGTGGACTCAGACCCGGGCTCTCTGCCCCCTGCCCCCTGTGGCCGTGGACTCAGACCCGGGCTCTCTGCCATCTGCCCCTAAAAGGCCTCGGGTGCATTTTACTGTGTGTGTTCATCTCACAGGACCACATCCCAACCAAAGGCTGCTATTTTAAAACAGACTTACTAGAACTGGTTTCATGACCGTTTTACTAACCAATGACAACGACTGCCAGTAAAGAGTGACACATCTGGCCTGCCAATTGCAAAACCGGTTCACCTGAAATCCAAACATCTGTCTAAATGTGTAAAGTTAAACATAGACCAAGAGCAAACATCTGTCTAAATGTGTAAAGTTAAACATAGACCAAGAGCAAACATCTGTCTAAATGTGTAAAGTTAAACATAGACCAAGAGCAAACATCTGTCTAAATGTGTAAAGTTAAACATAGACCAAGAGCAACCCAAGGCTGTTTGTTCTGGCACCAAATGAATGCTTCTCACATTGTGTGCTGACACAGCAGCATCCAGGAGCTACCTGGATGCATTGCCTCATGGTTTTAGTTTATTAATACCAATAAGTACCATTAAGTAATGAGTTCACTCGGGGACATCTTGCATCGTCAAAGATTTGAACACAAAACCAGAGCCTAACTTTGTCGGCCTTCATGCTTCAATCTGCTTGATATCGTCCATTGTTATGACTTATGCCACAGCGAGGCCTGTGTGTGAGTCACTGCAGGGCCACGGCGAGGCCTGTGTGTGTGAGTCACTGCAGGGCCACGGCGAGGCCTGTGTGTGTGAGTCACTGCAGGGCCACAGCGAGGCCTGTGTGTGAGAGTCACTGCAGGGCCACAGCGAGGCCTGTGTGTGTGAGTCACTGCAGGGCCACAGCGAGGCCTGTGTGTGAGAGTCACTGCAGGGCCACAGCGAGGCCTGTGTGTGTGAGTCACTGCAGGGCCACAGCGAGGCCTGTGTGTGTGAGTCACTGCAGGGCCACGGCGAGGCCCGTTAGTGTGTGAGTCACTGCAGGGCCACAACGAGGCCTGTGTGTGTGAGTCACTGCAGGGCCACAGTGAGGCCTGTGTGTGTGAGTCACAGTTCAGGGCCACAGCGAAGCCTGTGTGTGTGAGTCACTGCAGGGTCACAGCGAGGCCTGTGTGTGTGAGTCACTGCAGGGCCACAGTGAGGCCTGTGTGTGTGAGTCACTGCAGGGCCACAGCGAGGCCTGTGTGTGAGAGTCACTGCAGGGCCACAGCGAGGCCTGTGTGTGTGAGTCACTGCAGGGCCACAGCGAGGCCTGTGTGTGAGAGTCACTGCAGGGCCACAGCGAGGCCTGTGTGTGTGAGTCACTGCAGGGCCACAGCGAGGCCTGTGTGTGTGAGTCACTGCAGGGCCACGGCGAGGCCCGTGTGTGTGTGAGTCACTGCAGGGCCACAACGAGGCCTGTGTGTGTGAGTCACTGCAGGGCCACAGTGAGGCCTGTGTGTGTGAGTCACAGTTCAGGGCCACAGCGAAGCCTGTGTGTGAGTCACTGCAGGGTCACAGCGAGGCCTGTGTGTGTGAGTCACTGCAGGGCCACAGTGAGGCCTGTGTGTGTGAGTCACTGCAGGGCCACAGTGAGGCCTGTGTGTGTAAGTCACTGCAGGGCCACGGCGAGGCCTGTGTGTGTGAGTCACTGCAGGGCCACAGCGAGGCCTGTGTGTGTGAGTCACTGCAGGGCCACAGCGAGGCCTGTGTGTGTGAGTCACTGCAGGGCCACGGCGAGGCCTGTGTGTGTGAGTTACTGCAGGGCCACAGCGAAGCCTGTGTGTGTGAGTCACAGTTCAGGGCCACAGCGAGGCCTGTGTGTGTGAGTCACTGCAGGGCCACAGCGAGGCCTGTGTGTGTGAGTCACAGTTCAGGGCCACAGCGAGGCCTGTGTGTGTGAGTCACTGCAGGGCCACGGCGAGGCCCGTGTGTGTGTGAGTCACTGCAGGGCCCCAGCGAGGCCTGTGTGTGAGTCACAGTTCAGGGCCACGGCGAAGGCCTGTGTGTGTGAGTCACTGCAGGGCCACGGCGAGGCCTGTGTGTGTGTGTGAGTCACTGCAGGGCCACAGCGAGGCCTGTGTGTGTGAGTCACAGTGCAGGGCCACAGCGAGGCCTGTGTGTGTGTGAGTCACTGCAGGGTCACAGCGAGGCCTGTGTGTGTGAGTCACTGCAGGGCCACAGCGAGGCCTGTGTGTGTGTGAGTCACTGCAGGGCCACAGCGAGGCCTGTGTGTGTGTGAGTCACTGCAGGGCCACAGCGAGGCCTGTGTGTGTGAGTCACTGCAGGGCCACCTCTCCAGTGTGCTGCAGCCCTGTGGTCAGCCACACCCGGGGCCCTCACACAGCACCACAGCCTCTGAGCAGACATCTTGGTCCATTCCACTAGATTAGATTAGATTCAACTTTATTGTCATTGTGCAGAGTACAAGTACAGGGACAACGAAATACAGTTGGCTAAAGACTGGGCTGGAAACCACGTGGCTTCAGGGTCTGGCCTTTGCGTTACGTTTCATCACGAGGTGCTGGCAAATGTTCAGGCGACTCGAGAACCCCGACGGGACCGGGTTCAGTAACCCTGCCTGTGTGACGCAGAACCGGGTTCAGTAACCCTAACTGAGTGATGCAGAACCGGGTTCAGTAACCCTGCCTGTGTGACGCAGAACCGGGTTCAGTAACCCTAACTGAGTGATGCAGAACCGGGTTCAGTAACCCTGCCTGTGTGACGCAGAACCGGGTTCGGTAACCCTAACTGTGTGACGCAGAACCGGGTTCGGTAACCCTGCCTGTGTGACGCAGAACCGGGTTCGGTAACCCTGCCTGTGTGACGCAGAACCGGGTTCAGTAACCCTGCCTGTGTGACGCAGAACCGGGTTCAGTAACCCTGCCTGTGTGACGCAGAACCGGGTTCGGTAACCCTGCCTGTGTGACGCAGAACCGGGTTCGGTAACCCTAACTGTGTGACGCAGAACCGGGTTCGGTAACCCTGCCTGTGTGACGCAGAACCGGGTTCGGTAACCCTAACTGTGTGACGCAGAACCGGGTTCGGTAACCCTGCCTGTGTGACGCAGAACCGGGTTCGGTAACCCTGCCTGTGTGACGCAGAACCGGGTTCGGTAACCCTGCCTGTGTGACGCAGAACCGGGATCAGTAACCCTGCGTGTGTGACGCAGAACCGGGTTCAGTAACCCTGCGTGTGTGACGCAGAACCGGGTTCAGTAACCCTGCCTGTGTGACGCAGAACCGGGTTCAGTAACCCTGCCTGTGTGACGCAGAACCGGGTTCAGTAACCCTGCGTGTGTGACGCAGAGCCCAGGAGTTCCCAGAGTTCACATTCTCACAGGAGTTTGAACCAGTTTCAACTTGAGCTGGTTAACGGTGAGGTGTGTGTGATAAACTGAGTATAGACACAAGGGTGAGCTCATCTGGACTAGAGGTAAACACAGTAGAGAGTAAAGATGGTGGACTAGAGGTAAACACAGTAGAGAGTAAAGATGGTGGACTAGAGGTAAACACAGTAGAGAGTAAAGATGGTGGACTAGAGGTAAACACAGTAGAGAGTAAAGATGGTGGACTAGAGGTAAACAGTAGAGAGTAAAGATGGTGGACTAGAGGTAAACAGTAGAGAGTAAAGATGGTGGACTAGAGGTAAACACAGTAGAGAGTAAAGATGGTGGACTAGAGGTAAACAGTAGAGAGTAAAGATGGTGGACTAGAGGTAAACAGTAGAGAGTAAAGATGGTGGACTAGAGGTAAACACAGTAGAGAGTAAAGATGGTGGACTAGAGGTAAACACAGTAGAGAGTAAAGATGGTGGACTAGAGGTAAACACAGTAGAGAGTAAAGATGGTGGACTAGAGGTAAACACAGTAGAGAGTAAAGATGGTGGACTAGAGGTAAACACAGTAGAGAGTAAAGATGGTGGACTAGAGGTAAACACAGTAGAGAGTAAAGATGGTGGACTAGAGGTAAACAGTAGAGAGTAAAGATGGTGGACTAGAGGTAAACACAGTAGAGAGTAAAGATGGTGGACTAGAGGTAAACACAGTAGAGAGTAAAGATGGTGGACTAGAGGTAAACACAGTAGAGAGTAAAGATGGTGGACTAGAGGTAAACAGTAGAGAGTAAAGATGGTGGACTAGAGGTAAACAGTAGAGAGTAAAGATGGTGGACTAGAGGTAAACACAGTAGAGAGTAAAGATGGTGGACTAGAGGTAAACACAGTAGAGAGTAAAGATGGTGGACTAGAGGTAAACGCAGTAGAGAGTAAAGATGGTGGACTAGAGGTAAACGCAGTAGAGAGTAAAGATGGTGGACTAGAGGTAAACACAGTAGAGAGTAAAGATGGTGGACTAGAGGTAAACAGTAGAGAGTAAAGATGGTGGACTAGAGGTAAACACAGTAGAGAGTAAAGATGGTGGACTAGAGGTAAACACAGTAGAGAGTAAAGATGGTGGACTGACCGTCATGGGGCTGAAGTTGGGGTCGCAGTAGGTAATGAGCTCGTACAGGGTCGTGCCAAAGGACCAGACGTCGGACGCCAGGTAGAAACGACGTTTCATCAGACACTCTGGAGCATACCTGACACACACACACACACACACACAGACACAGACACACACACACACACACACACACACACACACACACACACACACACACACGTTTGAGCAGGCAGCACAGACAGGTTCTCAGAACACGCTCTTGACTTGACTTCTTGTATTGTTAGACATTAGAGCTTTTCCAGGTCTTTCAGGTGGAATGAAGTGATCTGACGGGCTGATAGCAACAGATACTGGATATTGATCCACAGATACTGGATATTGATCCACAGATACTGGATATTGATATGATTGCAGAAGAATGACACTTCAGAGACTTCTTGTAAGTCGCTATGGATAAAAGCGTCTGCTAAATGACTTAATGTAACATAATTGAAATAATTATAATAATAGAAAACCCCAACTTTAAGTTACATGATCACACGTGTGTGTAAATAAAAACAATGAAACAGCCAGCAGGCCCCAGCCAGCAGGGGGGCAGAGGGGGGTCTCACCAGAAGACTGGGCTGTCGTGGTCATCGTTGACCTTGTAGTACTCCTCATTGTCCTTGATGCTCTTGGTGAGGCCGAAGTCTCCGATCTTCACCGTGGACTCGTTCTCCACCAGAACGTTACGCGCCGCCAGATCTCTGTGGATGTAGTTACGACTGCCCAGATACTCCATCCCCTGGACACACACACACGCACACAGGCACACACACACACACACACAGGCGCACACACACACACACACACACACACGCACACACACACATAGGCGCACACACACACACACACAGGCACACACACACACACAGACACGCACACAGACGCACACACACACACACAGGCGCACACACACACACACACACACACACAGACGCACACAGACACGCACACAGACACGCACACAGGCACACAGGTACACAGGCACAGACAGCATCACATGAGGCTGTTTTGAACACAAACAAGATATTTCACAAACCTGAACCGCCACTCTGTACTGAAACATGTAACTGTTTGGCAGGCTTGTTGAAGTTATGGAATTGATTCTTCGTGCTTATTATTCAATTGTAGAGTTCTTCAAATGAGGTGCTTGACGCACAAATATATTTACTGCAATGTAAATTCCCAAATCAGAAGCCATGTGAGCGAGGTTCAGAGTGCAGCCCTGTGCCCCAGCCTGGGAGCCACACAGCAGTCACCTTGCAGATCTGCACGGCGTAGCTGATCAGGGTGCTGGTGCTCTTGTTTCGGTGGCGCGGCAGGTAGTCCTTCAGACTGCCCTCTGGGAGGTACTCCATGATCAGCTTGATGGCTGGGCTCCCTACACACACACACACACACACACACACAAACACACACACACACACACACACACACACACTATAAGGAATCATTGGTATTCATTGTGTATAGAAGTGTTAGCACAGAAACAGGTTTCATTTGTCATTTATGCGTGAATGCATGCGTCAGTGTGTTGGAAGTGAAGAAGTGAAGTGAATGAAGTGCTTCGAGCGGCTAGTCATGCACCACATCAAGTCTGCCCTCCCCCCCACCCTGGACCCCTTCCAGTTTGCATATCGGTCCAATCGTTCGACCGATGATGCCATCTCCTCTGCCCTCCACTCTGCCCTCACCCACCTGGATTCAAAAGACTCATATGTCAGAATGCTGTTCATCGACTTCAGCTCAGCATTCAACACAATCATCCCCCAGCAGCACATTCACAAACTGGACCAGCTGGGACTCAACACCTCCCTGTGCAACTGGCTGTTGGACTTCCTGACGGGGAGACCACAGACAGTTCGGGTCGGCAGCAGCACCTCCAGCACCATCACACTGAACACGGGGGCCCCCCAAGGATGTGTGCTTAGCCCCCTCCTCTTCACTCTGCTGACCCACGACTGCACACCAACATCCAGCTCCAACATCTTCATCAAGTTTGCGGATGGCACGACTGTGGTGAGTCTCATCAACAACGGCGATGAGACGATCTACAGGAGTGAGGTGAACAGGCTGGCTACGTGGTGCAAGGACAACAATCTCTGTCTGAATGTGGAGAAGACGAAGGAGATTGTTGTGGACTTCAGGAGAATGCACACACAGCATGCTCCACTGGTCATCAACGATGCTACAGTGGAGAGGGTGAGCAGCACCAAGTTCCTGGGTGTGCACATCTCCGAAGACCTGTCCTGGATCCATAACACCGCATCACTGGCCAAAAAAGCCCACCAACGCCTGTACTTCCTCCGCAAACTAAAAAGAGCTGGGGCCTCATCCACCATCATGCACACCTTCTACAGAGGCACCATCGAGAGCCTCCTGACCAGCTGCATCACTGTGTGGTACGGTGCCTGCACCGTGTCCTGCCGCAAGACACTGCAGCGCATAGTGAGAGCAGCTGAGAGGATCATCGGTGTCTCTCTCCCCCCCATATTGGACATTTACAACACCCGCCTCACCAGCAAAGCCATCAGGATTGCTGGTGACCCCACCCACCCATCCCACAGTATCTTCAGCCTTCTGCTGTCGGGGAGGAGACTGCGGAGTCTCCGGGCCAGAACCAGCAGGCTCAAGGACAGCTTCTTTCACCAGGCTGTCCGGAGGCTCAACTCCCGCCCTGCTCTGCCCCTGCCCCCCCCCTCCTCTTCTGCCGCCCTGCCAGACTCTTAACCTTGCACCCACCTCGGACCATCACCCTCCCACCACCACTCAAACTGCAAACTCTGACACTTTAGAATGTCTCTTACTGTTTACATATATTGCACTATTTTTCTGAACGCACTACGTCACTTTTTCTTGTACTTTCTGTGTTTCTGTGTTTCTATGTTTGTCTGTACGATGTCTGTTGTCTACTTTGTTTGTCCATTGTTTATTTTGCACCGCAGGTCTGAGAGGACTGCAATTTAATCTGTGCTATATGCCTGCCATGTAGCACATTTGACAATAAAGATACTTGAATACTTGAATTGAATACTTGAATACTTGGTGTACAGTGTGTATGTGCATCAGGCCTCAGGTGTGTGTGTGTGTGTGCGTGTGTGTGTATGTGTGTGTGTGTGTGTGTGTGTGTATATGTATGTGCCTGCGTGTGTGCGTGTGTCCATGTGCGTGCGTGCGTGTGTGCATGTGCGTGTGTGTGTACGATGTGTGTGCATGTGTATGCCATGTGTCCGGCATGTATGTGTGTTAGGGATGGCACGGTTTATGAAAACCGTCCGAACCGTTCGATTCGACTGTCTCAGTTCAATTCGCATGTGTGTTGCGTTCGGTTCATTGCTGCTCCTTTTTCTCATAGCTGAAGCGAGTACATTCCAGAGCAGAAGGTGGCGGTAGTGCGCCCAAAGCCAACCACCAGTAGTAAACAACAAGAAGAAGCAAAGCAGTGTAGCCGGGTGTAGCAGATAGAAATATGGTCTTGGATCAGTCGTTGTGGAGAATTGTGTGGGTATGGCGAGTGGGAAAGAGCCAGAGCAAGTTGCTAGCTTGTTAGAAGATGCACCAGCAGCACTTTATCGGGCCATCCTTAAAAATATTTCTGTTTGCAGTATCAACCAAAAAATAAAATAAAAGGGTTGGTAGGAAGGTCTATTTTTTTTTCTTCAAAATTCCAAGTAAAACAAATAGTACAATTTTGCATATCGTGACGTCACTGACTGCGTCTCCAACCTGTAAAAGTTTAGTGGTCTCCTTGACATTAGTCGACGGTCACTGTAAGACTGGAGGGGAGAAGGGATGGTAAAGATCTGGACACAGTTCTTCCAGAACTTTGTGTCACGTTATAGTGGTGTCGAGATATTTCAATGCATTTATTAAATGTATTGCTACGGTGCCTGAACCCGTATAACTTTGAACGGTGACCGCAAACATTTTCTTTACTGCAGCCGCAGCCATCATAACAGACAAGGGAACCATTGATGAAATGAAGCGAATATAAAAGAAAGAACGTAGCCTACGTGTGTATGTAGGCAATTTATAGTCACGACATTTACAAAAATATAATTAAAAGGGTTTTATTGTATTTGCATTAGTTGTTTGAAGAGTAAAAAAAAAGCGCTCGGTCTTAACGAAAGTTTACAACCGGCAAATCCGTCAGATTAAAAGGGAAAACAAATAAATATTGGTCGGTCCTAAATTGACAGGGTGGGTCGGGCCAACAGAAATAATTTTAAGGATGGCCTAGGTCTGCTGTATGGACCACTTTGCATTCAGAGTGACCTACGATGACGGCAGTAAGAAAGTTGTTGACAAAAGTCAATCATCATCAGCGTGTGTGTGTGTGTGTAGCGCGTGTGTGTAGCGTGTGTGTGTGTGTGTAGCGTGTGTGTGTGTGTGTGTGTAGCGTGTGTGTGTGTGTGTGTGTAGCGTGTGTGTGTGTGTGTGTGTAGCGTGTGTGTGTGTGTGTAGCGTGTGTGTGTGTGTGTAGCGTGTGTGTGTGTGTGTGTGTGTGTAGTGTGTGTGTAGCGTGTGTGTGTGTGTGCGTGTGTAGCATGTGTGTGTGTAGCGTGTGTGTGTGTAGCGTGTGTGTGCGTAGCATGTGTGTGCGTGTAGCGCGTGTGTGTGTGTGTGTAGCGCGTGTGTGTGTGTGTGTGTGTAGCGTATGTGTGTGTGTGTCTGTGTGTAGCGTGTGTGGCGTGTGTGTGTGTGTAGCGTGTGTGTGTGTGTCTGTGTGTAGCGTTTGTGTGTGCAGCGTGTGCGTGTGTGTGTGTGTGTAGCGTGTGTGTGTGTAGCGTTTGTGTGTGCAGCGTGTGCGTGTGTGTGTGTGTGTAGCGTGTGTGTGTGCAGCGTGTGTGTGTGTGTGTAGCGTGTGTGTGTGTGTGTAGCGTGTGTGTGTGTGTGTGTGTGTGTGTGTGTGTGTGTGTGTGTGTGTGTAGCTTGTGTGTGCATGTGTGTGTGTGTAGCGTGTGTGTGTGTGTGTGTGTGTGTGTGTAGCGTGTGTGGGTGTATGTGTGTGTGCATGTGTGTGTGTAGCGTGTGTGTGTGTGTGTGTGTGTGTGTAGCGTGTGTGGGTGTATGTGTGTGTGCATGTGTGTGTGTGTAGCGTGTGTGTGTGTGTGTGTGTGTGTAGCGTGTGTGGGTGTATGTGTGTGTGCATGTGTGTGTGTAGCATGTGTGTGTGTGTGTGTGTGTGTGTGTGTGTGTGTGTGTGTGTGTGTGTGTGTGTGTGTGTGTGTGTGTGTGTGTGTGTGTGTGTGTGTGTGTGTGCAGGCCCCACTCACCCTCCTCCTGGCAGATGCCTTTGTACTTGACGATGTTCTCGTGGTAGAGCTCCTTCAGGATGCCGATCTCCTTCCACAGGTTGTTGTTCTGCTCCTCGCGGTTCTCCGGCTTCAGGGACTTGACGGCCACCAGCTCCCCGGTCCGGTCCCCTCGTGGGTCGTAGCGACACAGCTCCACCTTGCCGAAGTGGCCCTGCATCAGGGGGAAGACAGCGCTGTCTGCTGCTGCTTGGAACCATCACACATTGAGGACAAAACGTGTTCTTATTCAAACCATAAGAACTTTTTAAAGACCCAAAACGGTCAAAAGGGCTCTCTCAAAACACATCATGTGGAAATTAACTAGCAACAGAATGAAGAGAAAAAGCTTTGTGTTAGGAGAATAAAATTCAATTTTTCCACGGTGGTTCTTTCTGCACCACCGCCAAATACATGAGAGGAACTGTTAGAGGAACTGTTAGAGGAACTGTTAGAGGAACTGTTAGAGGAACTGCGTGTTAACGACGCGTTAAGTCAGTTAGTTAAAGGCTGAGTTATGCTTAAGTTACTCTTCCGCGTTGAATCAACGCCAGGGGGCTTACGGACCCTTTAAGTCCTTTACGGACCCCCCTTGCGTCCACCGCAAGGGCCTGACGTGCACCTCCCAAAAATCCTAGACGCGTGTCGAGGCGACGCAACCCCAACGCAGCGGCTTTGGCTGTGAATGGTCCGCTAACTACGTTCGCTGGACATCGCTTTTCCGGTTTCCACTCGTAAACACCGCCACGGTGTGATAAATGCTTTGACTGATTGGCGACAACATATATATATATATATATATACAGTATATAACTTTTGCCTTCATCTCTGTAAAATTTTTTTTTACTCGCTAGTAATCCGTATGTAATGACCAGAATGGTCATTCTGGTCCCTCTACCGCTGTGGCATTTCGACACGTAAACCCCACGCAGAACCATCACAGGCTCATGACTGCGTCCGAGCAACTGTGTGGCCATTGTGCGATCACTACGTCATCACTACGCGGAACCATAACTCAGCCCTTAGTCACTTCCGCGGGGGCGTGGCAGACTGGGCGCGGCCGCTGGGCCCCGACACTGCAGCTCACCTCCCCGAGGTCTCTTATCTTCCGGAGGAACCTCTTCTCGAAGCGCGTGGGGTCCACCTCCTGTGTGGGCACGGGCTTGATGGACGGGTCTGTCGGGGAGAGAGGGGGCGGGACCAAAGAAGTAACAACTCACTTAATGACTCATCGTCGTTTCAGTTTCCCCACAAGTTCCGTGATATACGAGTCATCACATCCCTCGGCTTCCATGGTAATAATGACGTAGTCATTATTACCATGGAAGTGCCAATAAATAAATATAATGATAAAGCTTCTCTGGACACAGGGCACTGCGGGGACCGTTTCTATCCAGCAGGTGGCAGAGTTGAGAGTGTTGAGTTGAGTGGCTTTTCAAACACATGACCTCAAGCGAACTCTTCGGAATGCCGAGCACTATTTCACTTTCTTGCCAGCTTTTCTTTTCTCGCTCTTTCCCGGGCTGTATGCGCCGTTCGTCTCTTCTTCAGAATGTGGTTTTGAGAACCTCCCAAGGAAGTGTTGAAACACGCTAAACGTTGAAAGCATGCAGAGCCATGAACCACTGGGCCTCTTCCTGTCTCCTGCACAGCTCACTGCCCTGAGTTTAAGAGGTGTGTGTGTGTGTGTGTGTGTGGGGGGGGGGGGGGGGGGGGGGGTAGGTGCAATGCTGACATTTACAGCCTAAATTGGGGCTGATTCATAGCAGCCCAGAATACAATTGCAATGTGCTCAACACATTTTAGCGCTGCAACTAGTTGGGTCCATTGTGAAAGACTCCACTGAAAAGAGGGACTGAAAGTCCCAGCTGGAAGAAAGAAGACTGTTAAGTAGTGTGGAAGTCCAACCGACCCAGAGCTGCAGTCCCTCTGTCAGCTGCTCTGTAAAACACGCTCTATTCTTGGTTCCAATGCATTGACCGAAAATATTTTTCACTGAATTGACAATACAGCCTCCCTGAATGTCCATGGGTTCTTTAAGACTTGTTTTCATTTCCCTTTTTGGTTTTCTTTTATGACCATGTAAATTCACCAGCGGTTAAAGTACACACAAAGTACACAGCCCAACCTAATCATTTTTGTCTTCAAAAATTGAGATCGGGGAGTACAGGCTAAGACTTCCCTTGTAGTATGACAGATGCCATTTCTCAATAAACACATCACTCCTTTGTTGAACCGCTGGTAGTATGTCTTGTGGTGCCTGTAGTGTGGAGGCGTGCAGGGGCCAATCATTTCTTCGCCGTCATCAGTTTTTTGAGTTATCTTTATCCAGGTTGTTGTTTCACCCACGCTGTGCACATCGTGAACACGGAAACGTGCATTCGCCTCGTTTTCATTTTTTTTGTTTTTTTTGTTTTGCAATACTTGACAATGTCAGCCAGGACAGATGTACACCACGAGGTGTGGTGACCCATCCTGACTGCCCCTCCTCACACTCAAAGATACAACGTTGGAATGGAATGCTGGACTGATAACGATGCTGTCATTCTGTGGCAATCACTACAAAGTTCAGCCTCCGCGTCCACAACACCAGACCATGTGCACAACACCAGACCATGTGCACAACACCAGACCATGCCCATGGTCCATAAGCTGCTCTTAAAACACACCACAACCAGACACTGGGTCAGACACTACGGTCTGGTCCAGGACTCCAGATACCACACTACGGTCTGGTCCAGGACTGTAGATACCACACTATGGTCTGGTCCAGGACTCCAGATACCACACTATGGTCTGGTCCAGGACTGTAGAGACCACACTATGGTCTGGTCCAGGACTGTAGATACCACACTATGGTCTGGTCCAGGACTCCAGATACCACACTATAGTCTGGTCCAGGACTCCAGATACCACACTATAGTCTGGTTCAGGACTGTAGATACCACACTATGGTCTGGTCCAGGACTCCAGATACCACACTATGGTCTGGTCCAGGACTCCAGATACCACACTATGGTCTGGTCCAGGACTCCAGATACCACACTATAGTCTGGTTCAGGACTCCAGATACCACACTATGGTCTGGTCCAGGACTGTAGATACCACACTATGGTCTGGTCCAGGACTCCAGAGACCACACTACGGTCTGGTCCAGGACTCCAGAGACCACACTATAGTCTGGTTCAGGACTGTAGATACCACACTACGGTTATTAGAGGGCCTGATCTTGAACCAGTTCTTAGCAAGAAAAACCAGTTCCAGAGCGGTTCCAACACTTTGCTGGGCTTGAACCAAGAACCCCTCCCACCGGCAGCCCCAGTCCTGGTTCTGGTCATGCCGGGCTGGCCAAGCCCAGGGAGGGGAACACCGTGAAATTGGCAGGCCAGAGGGCTCCCAG
>JAXIVH010000046.1:292761-335261 GCA_036785325.1 Urophycis tenuis | reverse complement strand
CCAGGACTGTAGAGACCACACTATGGTCTGGTCTAGGACTCCAGAGACCACACTACATTCTGGTCCAGGATTCCAGAGACCACACTACGGTCTGGTCCAGGACTGTAGATACCACACTATGGTCTGGTCTAGGACTCCAGAGACCACACTATGGTCTGGTCCAGGACTCCAGATACCACACTATGGTCTGGTCCAGGACTCCAGATACCACACTATGGTCTGGTCCAGGACTGTAGATACCACACTATGGTCTGGTCCAGGACTGTAGAGACCACACTATGGTCTGGTCCAGGACTCCAGATACCACACTATGGTCTGGTCCAGGACTCCAGATACCACACTATGGTCTGGTCCAGGACTCCAGATACCACACTATGGTCTGGTCTAGGACTCCAGATACCACACTATGGTCTGGTCCAGGACTGTAGAGACCACACTACGGTCTGGTCCAGGACTGTAGAGACCACACTATGGTCTGGTCCAGGACTGTAGAGACCACACTACGGTCTGGTCCAGGACTGTAGAGACCACACTATGGTCTGGTCCAGGACTCCAGATACCACACTATGGTCTGGTCCAGGACTCCAGATACCACACTATGGTCTGGTCCAGGACTCCAGATACCACACTATGGTCTGGTCTAGGACTCCAGATACCACACTATGGTCTGGTCCAGGACTGTAGATACCACACTACGGTCTGGTCCAGGACTCCAGATACCACACTATGGTCTGGTCCAGGACTGTAGAGACCACACTATGGTCTGGTCCAGGACTGTAGAGACCACACTATGGTCTGGTCCAGGACTCCAGAGACCACACTATGGTCTGGTCCAGGACTCCAGATACCACACTATGGTCTGGTCCAGGACTGTAGAGACCACACTATGGTCTGGTCCAGGACTGTAGATACCACACTATGGTCTGGTCCAGGACTCCAGAGACCACACTATGGTCTGGTCCAGGACTCCAGATACCACACTATGGTCTGGTCCAGGACTCCAGATACCACACTATGGTCTGGTCCAGGACTGTAGAGACCACACTATGGTCTGGTCCAGGACTCCAGAGACCACACTATGGTCTGGTCCAGGACTCCAGATACCACACTATGGTCTGGTCCAGGACTGTAGATACCACACTATGGTCTGGTCCAGGACTCCAGATACCACACTATGGTCTGGTCCAGGACTGTAGATACCACACTATGGTCTGGTCCAGGACTCCAGATACCACACTATGGTCTGGTCCAGGACTCCAGAGACCACACTATGGTCTGGTCCAGGACTTTCTTCCTCACATCCTGTACGGTGCGGTGTGTATGTGCAGTGTGGTGTCAGTGCTCACCTGTTCGATCTCATCCTGAAGGATGCGATGGAAGATGACCTGGCTTTCCTGCACGGGCGTCTTGAAGAGCTGGGCCCGCTTCTTCGTCACCACCAGCAGGTTGGAGACCTCTGTGGGGACAAGAACATACACCACACACACACAGACACACACACACACACACACACACACACAGAAATGATGTCAATTTGTTATTTTATTACTGGCAAGAAGCTATTTAGGTCAGGTAACCACATTGTTCTGTGGTCTTTGTGTTTTGCTGTGTGTGACAGCAGAGACATGTAACGTGTGTGTGTGTGTGTGTGTGTGTGTGTGTGTGTGTGTGTGTGTGTGTGTGTGTGTGTGCATGAGGGGGTTTTGACTAGACCCTGTGGTTAGGGAGAGGTCCCTGAGTGTTACTCCAACATAACAAGCTTGTTTGTCGATCACAACACTGCCAGGTACATGTACTGTTTCACTGTGGAACCAGTCAAACAGTACATGCTAGCACGCATAACAACAACACAAACTTCTAGAATGTAGTCCTGCAACAGATTACTATCTCCATGGTCCTTTCCTAGTCCGGCGAGAACTGACCAGCTGGGCAACGGAGGTGCAGTCTGCATATTCATACTGATACTACATACTACATGCTGTTCATAGTGACACAGGATTACAGCTCAAGGAGGACAAATACTGTTGCAGATGATCAACAAAACCTGAGCCCTTAATGTGAGCGTGTACACGACCTAGTGTGTTTCGGGTTGTATTTCATCAAAGACACGATCACACGAGCCCCCACCTTCACACAGTCACTTCATGCTATACTGCCACTTACTTTCGTGGTACTTCATCTGCATGTTCTTTCTGAAAACTACTCACTGTTCCTTGTTTACAGCAGTCAATGATCTGCCCCGTGGTTTGTCACTGCGCTGACTGAGATAAACACTGTGCCATTGACACCTCACTCTACTGAGCACCCATTTACACCCACACACAAAATCAAACACACAAAACAAACTGCATACCTACTGCTCTCCTGGTGTAAACACAACAAACCCACATTTACTACGCTGGCTTCCTTCATATAGGGCTCGGCTCATTTCACACGCACAACGACCACACAATCTCTCACCCCCCCCCCCCCCCCCCCCCTGGCACTCACCTTGCAGGTTAGGCCCTGACACACATGCACTCACAGCACCTTGCAGGTTAGGCCCTGACACACATGCACTCACAGCACCTTGCAGGTTAGGCCCTAACACACATGCACTCACAGCACCTTGCAGGTTAGGCCCTAACACACATGCACTCACAGCACCTTGCAGGTTAGGCCCTAACACACATGCACTCACAGCACCTTGCAGGTTAGGCCCTAACACACATGCACTCACAGCACCTTGCAGGTTAGGCCCTAACACACATGCACTCACAGCACCTTGCAGGTTAGGCCCTAACACACATGCACTCACAGCACCTTGCAGGTTAGGCCCTGACACAAATGCACTCACAGCTGCCTTAAGAGTGCAACTCAATGGGAATTATAGAATTATATGCAGTTGGGCTTTTTAAGAGCAGTGCTGCAGAGTAGGCCATGCATGGCGGGGTGACCGACAGCATTGTGGACATAATGCGGGACAGATGCATGATGGGAATCATTGATTATTCAAAGGCGTGGAGATACTCGGTGCTGGGAAACCTCCCCAAAGCTGGGAAAACCAAAAACACTCTAGAAATCAATCATCTTGCCTGCTTCCCAGCTCTGCTTATCGAAAAAAAAATCACTCTTCTGCCCAAGAGAATACAAACATTTCAGCAATTCTTGCTGTGATCCCGAGAAGCCTCGAGATCGCCATTTTCTATGCAATGGGGTTGAAAATATTTCTAAAACAATTCTATGCAACTCTATACAATTGCTGTGAGGGGGAAATGGAGGGGTACAAACTGAGGGGTACACCCTGCTTCAGGCTCCCCTCTTGGGTCTTTGTCCCCCCCCCCCAACAAAGTGAGGTAGGTAGTGCAGGAGAACAATGGATTCCAATACAAGAGAAAGGTACTGCTGGATCACAGCGCGCTGCAGCAGGTCCTCTGGTCTCCCACTGGAGCTGAAGCCCCTCACCTCGGGGCTGTGGCGGGCAGCAGCGCAGCAGCTGGAACTCGATGTTGTCTGCACGGAGGCTCTGACCGGCCAGGTGGTCCAGCAGCTGGCGGAGGGTGGGCCGCAGGGTGTCGGTGCCAAACAGGCGGAAGCCGCCGGGGCCCACCTCCACCTGGAAGTTCTTGTACTGGGTCACCAGGCGGGAGTCTCGGGGGCTCAGCTGGGGGGGAGGGGGGGAGGGAGGGAGGGGGGGAGGGAGGGGGGGAGGGGGGGAGGGAGATGTCGTCAGAACACCAACAATCAAATTATCAATTGAGAGTATGAAGGAAGTGGAAAAGTAAGGTTCATCATTAAAACATATTTACTAGAACTTGGACATTGCGGAAGAACAAGAGGAGAGTGATAATCTATGGAGGAATGGAAGACATACACAGATTGGAACAAGAGGAAGATAAGGAGCTTCTCTCATTGGTTAGAAGCAGTGGGGGATATCTCTTCCCTGATGCTGTGCTAGTCAGTGGAACTCAAAGACAGTTTGTCAGTATGTTCACGTAAAGCAATTTTTTGTGGCAAAATTCAATAAAATCAAAATCAAGCTTTAATAATCAAATTGCATTTGACACAGCCATCTAAATAGCTGGCTTTTACACATCTGTGTGTGACTATGAGATCGAGCTGACAACGTTGCCAGTAACCTCAAAAGAACAGGACAAAAAAGGTTATTTCCCATATATTTCTTACCTTTCACTATTACTCAACATCCATGCGTTTCTGCTATTTGGGTGGTTATTTAAATGTATTATTAATAACAGTGATGTTATGGAAACAAAACTGTGATACAAACCTTCAACCATCAGCTAATAATAATGCTACTGCTACGGTGGCTCATTTGTTTATGGTAAGGGCTTCTTTCTTTTATATGGTTAGGGTATCAGCAACCTACCCAGTATATTATATCAAGTATATTCTTTTGAAATGCCACACTAAAACTACAGAGAAATTGTTGCCAATAATTCCGTCTGCGGTGGGAAATGCAGCGGGACAAGGTGTTTGAGGCATGCGTTCGGGGCGTGGGTTGGGGCCGTGGGTTCGGGGGCGTGGGTTGGGGCCGTGGGTTCGGGGGCGTGGGTTGGGGCCGTGGGTTGGGGCCGTGGGTTGGGGCCGTGGGTTCGGGGGCGTAGGTTGGGCAGTGGGTTGGGGCCGTGGGTTCGGGGGCGTAGGTTGGGCAGTGGGTTGGGGCCGTGGGTTGGGGGGCGTGGGTTGGGCCGTGGGTTGGGGGGCGTGGGTTAGGTGGCGTGGGTTGGGCAGTGGGTTGGGGCGTGGGTTCGGGGCCGTGGGTTCGGGGCCGTGGGTTGGGGGGCGTGGGTTAGGTGGCGTGGGTTGGGCCGTGCGTGTGTGCATGGCTCACCTCGTGGCAGACCACAGTGATGATGATGAACTGGTACTCGGTGCAGCTCCAGCGCAGGATGTACGTGCCGTCCTCGTTGCCCTCCTGCCGCAGCTTGTGGACGGCGTAGTCGGTACTGCAGGTTCACACACACGGTGGTCAGATGGAGGTTCACACACACGGTGGTCAGATGGTTTAAGAAGGGACCGTACTGGTCTGTGTGATCAAACCAACAGCAGGACGGCATCGAACACGCGCACTGATGCAAACGACTGAATATACAGAATATCCGTGTTACAGAATCACTACAAAATAACCGTGAAAAAATATCTAAATATCTAATATGCCATTGTTTACATTCCTATGGATCTGCACAACAAAGTAACTTTGACAAATAGTTGGTTAGCTTAGCTTAGCACACATGATTAGCTTGGATATGCTTCTGCTTCGTGTTAAGTATGCCTTAAGAACTCTTATGTATATTGCGGTAGGATCTTAGAAAAGGGAAGTTCCCGGAATAGTAATGACAAGCTCAAACTACAGGATTTCTATATCTTCACAAAACCCTGTGGGATGAGAGCAGCTATGATCTTGTTGTGCAGCCACCAGCCCACGTTGAGGAGAGGAGGAGAGTCTACCCTCACTAGTCTTCTACAGGACTAACGTACAGGAGTGATTACTGTATATGACCATGGTATAATAACATACATATAATATATAACATATATATAACAGTAATACAGTCTCCCCGTCTCACCATCCTTGTTTGAAGTGAAGTCCTTGTGTTGTACTTCTCTTTCAAAGCAAATAACATGTGTTTGACATTTGTTTTGTTGTTATCCTCTATTGTCACTGCTCACAGAGCCACAATAACACTGCGCTCCACTTCACACCCGGGTCAGAACCCTGGCTAAATCAAGGCTGCTTTAAACCCTTGTTGGGTTCATTCATTGGTGACAAGACAATCTAGGCGAGCGATGCGTGGCTGAGACCGCCCGGGGACAGTAGGACTCGGACCGACCGCACAGCGCTGGTACCACGGTACCACCCACACAGCACCGGTACCACGGTACCACCCACACAGCACCGGTACCACGGTACCGCCCACACAGCACCGGTACCACCCACACAGCACCGGTACCACGGTACCACCCACACATTGCCTGTACCACGGTACCACCCACACAGCACCGGTACCACCCACACAGCACCGGTACCACCCACACAGCACCGGTACCACGGTACCACCCACACAGCACCGGTACCACGGTACCACCCACACAGTGCCTGTACCACGGTACCACCCACACAGCACCGGTACCACGTTACCACCCACACAGTGCTGGTACCACCCACACAGCACCGGTACCACGGTACCACCCACACATTGCCTGTACCACGGTACCACCCACACAGCACCGGTACCACGGTACCACCCACACAGCACCGGTACCACGTTACCACCCACACAGTGCTGGTACCACCCACACAGCACCAGTACCACGGTACCACCCACACATTGCCTGTACCACGGTACCACCCACACAGCACCGGTACCACCCACACAGCACCGGTACCACGGTACCACCCACACAGTGCCTGTACCACGGTACCACCCACACAAGGACGGTACAGCGCCGGTACAACCCGCCCCCTGTGGCGGGATTGGAGCGGGTTGTACCGGCGCTGGAAGGTGTTGGGACACCGGAATCGGGCCAAAAGTCCCGCAGCGTGAGCTGCTTTGGGTTTACTTTGGGTTTACTTGTGAAGTCGAGAGGCAGCGTAAAAATAAAAAAACGCATTCCAATGCATTCCGGTGTAGCTGCAGTAACCGCACCATGTGGACCTCCCATTGTGCAGCTTTTAGATTTTTTCTTGTCTTGACCTTCTCACCGTCTTCACCACTTGCCAAAAATGTCACTCACTCACTCACCAGATGGGGCCGTGGCAGCCGGCGTCGATGTTGCGTGCCACCGAGCTGGGCGCCACGTCCTTACACAGGTAGTGGTGGGCGTCCACCGTCAGCCGGAAATACCCGTCCACCAGCGCCACGAAGGACAGGGCCTGGGCCCGGGAGCTGGACCTGGACTCCAGCTGCAGCTCCTGGGGGGGGGGGGGGGATGTGCGGTTAAAGCGATGGAGAAGAGAGAAGGAGGGCAAAGAGCAGGTGGTTTGGCGCTGGTTTGACTAACTTATTTGCATCAGTCACATTAGCTGCCCGCAGGAGCGTGTCCTGGACTGGTGACACGCGTGTCTGGAGGTGTTGACACAACACACACACGCTTTGTACAGAGTTTCAGCTTATCGTCAAATGTGAAGGATTTGTTGAAGACTTTAAGGTCTGTTCCAGACGGACAGAAGACCCGCGGCGTCTTCTGTCCGTCTGGAACCCTTTTTTGCTTGCTCAGCGGCTCACTGAGAGACAATTTCTTTCAGAACTGGATCTTTTTACGAACGCCAAAGGTCTATTTTCTTGATTCGATACAATCTTTTCACATAGAGGTTTGAAAGCAGCAATCTACTAAGCGTAATATTAGATTGGGTAATAATGCCCAGAGGAGAACATTGCTGCTACACCAGCAACATTGGACTTTCTCTGGCGCCTGTTACCACGGGGAGAGTCCTCACCAGCCTCTTGTTGTCCTGACGATAGATAGTGATGGTGGCCTCCTTAATGACGATATGTGTGATCTCATGGAAGTCACAGAAGTCCACCCAGTTCTCCGCCTTCTCCTTCTCTTTGCTCTTGTATCTGTCATCAAACTTCTTCTTGGACTTATTCTTTTCCTTTGGAATCACTGCGTTCTACAGGAGGGGTACATCCATTTAGTGCCCTTGACCATTCTTAACCACAATCGTTTTACACTTGCTTTCACACCATCACACACGATACACACTATTACACTATTATAGAAGGTAGGTACTCAGGTACACAACCCTTTGGCATCGCAGGACAGAACATCAATATCAAAGCGAAGATGCGGCAGTGGAAGTATCTCTCTCCCAGCCACCCTCTCAGGCTGAAGTCATCCTGACTCACGTTGGTCGGCTTCTTCCTCCACGAGATACCGGTGGTGCCGGTCACCTGGACTTCCATGCCATGGCTGCTCTCTGGGATGGGATCCTCCATGCTCTGCCCCTGACTCTGGTAGTAGTTACCTTCACAGTAAAACATCATGTCAAAGCCAAGTCATCACGGGTCAACGGCAAACATTCTCTGTTTCTTGTTTACACAAAACAAAATGTATTCACATGAGGAAAGCAGCTCCAGTCATCATAGACATCACTCAGAGTCTCAGGCAGCTAAAGAGACCAGGGGAACCCAGGAACCGTGCAGTCAGTGTGTGTTCGGGGGGGGGGGGGCGTACCTTGGTAGCCCCCGTTGCAGACTTCATGGACGGGGCTGACTGACAGCAAGGCGGGCTCCAGCACCTCGCTGCCCAGGTTGCAGGTCAGGCTCTCCAGCGTGGCCAGGTACTTGAGCTTCAGGTCGTACAGCGAGATGTTGCTGTCCTCCACCGTGCGCTGCTTGAACTCCTGCAGGAACTTCTTGAACACGCTGCCGATGCGCAGCCGTGTCAGCACGTTGCGCTGCTTGATGTTGCAGTTCAGCGACTCAGGGATGAAGCGCTTGTAGCTGAGGAAGACGAGGGTGGCGGCGAGGAAGAGGAATTTGTAGAGGTTAAAAAAAAATGTTTTTTTTCCCCCAGGACGTATAACACTAAGGTTGTGGACAACACTGTACAGCACGTATAACACTGTACAGCACGTATAACACTGTACAGCACGTATAACACTGTACAGCACGTATAACACTTTAGAGCACGTATTACACTACAGCATGTATAACACTGTACAGTACGTATAACGCTGTACAGTATGTATAACGCTGTACAGTATGTTTAACACTGTACAGCACGTATAAAACTGTACAGCACGTATAACACTGTACAGCACGTATAACACTGTACAGTATGTATAACACTGTACAGCACGCATAACACTGTACAGTACGTATAACGCTGTACAGTATGTATAACACTGTACAGCACGTATAACACTGTACAGCATGTATAACACTGTACAGCACGTATAACACTGTACAGCACGCATAACACTGTACAGCACGTATAATACTACAGCATGTATAACACTGTACAGTACGTATAACGCTGTACAGTATGTATAACACTGTACAGCACGTATAACACTGTACAGCACGTATAACACTGTACAGTATGTATAACACTGTACAGCACGCATAACACTGTACAGCATGTATAACACTGTACAGTATGTTTAACACTGTACAGTACGTATAACACTGTACAGCACGTATAATACTACAGCATGTATAACACTGTACAGTATGTTTAACACTGTACAGCATGTATAACACTGTACAGCACGTATAACACTGTACAGTATGTATAACACTGTACAGCACGTATAACACTGTACAGTATGTATAACACTGTACAGCATGTATAACACTGTACAGCATGTATAACACTGTACAGCACGTATAACACTGTACAGTATGTATAACACTGTACAGCACGCATAACACTGTACAGCACGTATAATACTACAGCATGTATAACACTGTACAGTATGTTTAACACTGTACAGTATGTATAACACTGTACAGTATGTATAACACTGTACAGCACGCATAACACTGTACAGCACGTATAATACTACAGCATGTATAACACTGTACAGTATGTTTAACACTGTACAGTACGTATAACACTGTACAGCACGTATAATACTACAGCATGTATAACACTGTACAGTATGTTTAACACTGTACAGCATGTATAACACTGTACAGCACGTATAACACTGTACAGTATGTATAACACTGTACAGTATGTATAACACTGTACAGCATGTATAACACTGTACAGCACGTATAACACTGTACAATATGTATAACACTGTACAGCACGCATAACACTGTACAGCACGTATAATACTACAGCATGTATAACACTGTACAGTATGTTTAACACTGTACAGTACGTATAACACTGTACAGTACGTATAACACTGTACAGTACGTATAACACTGTACAGTATGTATAACACTACAGCATGTATAACACTGTACAGCACGTATAACACTGTACAGTACGTATAACATTGTACAGTACGTATAACACTGTACAGTACGTATAACACTGTACAGTATGTATAACACTGTACAGTATGTATAACACTGTACAGTATGTATAACATGACACACTGAGCGCTTCAAATGGTTTTTATGGCATTGAAATCACATGATTTTTCATGTCTTTCTGCATCCAAACAGGGCGAGCCACTGCAAGGCCGTTAGGGGAGCTTACTTATCAGCCCACTTCCACCATCACTAACGGTTACAGCTGCCACTTAACAGCAAGATACTGGGAACCATTAAGCTGCTCTTATGAAACCTGTCTGAAACCCGTCTCCATCGCCAACACACAGCTCCTAGCATAAGACGGGTTCAGTGCAGAGAAGGATTTTCCCACAAAAAGTAACATGTATAGATTGTTTAATTTATTGAATTTTGTGAGTGCTTTTGTGGGTAGGTTAGTTCAGAAGGCCACTCTGCACTCTGAAACCAACCTGCCTGGCTTCCTAAACTCCTGCCACATCGGAGCGCCACGCCCTGGGCCTTGTAGGCCACGGGGTCCCTTACCTGATGTCATTGGACGTGGTGGTCCGAGGAAAGTCCTGGTTCATGGTGTCGTGTGTGATGGCCAGCACTGCCATGCCCAGACACTCGTTCTCCATCTCATGCTGGTCTGTCTCCGACACAGGACACCTCAGGGGGGCCAGCCCCTTGTGGAAGTCATGCTGGCCCTGAAAAACAACACACACAGCGTCCAAATGTTACAGGCGTGCGCTGTAATACGTATTTGAACTGGTCAGGCATGTTCAGGCTAGGGCAATCCTGTACAATAAAAAAAAGAGATTAAAATGGAGCCTACACACACCTGGGCAAATAGGTAGTCAAGGGAGGCTGCGTCCAGCAGAGGCGTTCCTTCCGGAATGTTCTGGAAGCCTCCACGAAGCTTGCTGATGCAGTGTCTCCACACCGGAGACTCGCCTTCAGTGGTGCCATGCCAGTTCTTGAAGTAAAACCTAAGACACGGTGCATGGTGCACGGCGACACACGGACACAGACACACACGGACACACGGACACAGACACACACGCAGACACACACGCAGACACACACACACACGCACACACACACGGACACAGACACAGACACAGACACACACACAGACACACACACACACACACACACGCAGACACACACACACACAGACACAGACACACACACGCAGACACACACACACACACACACGCGGACACACACACACACACACACACACACACACACACACGGACACAGACACAGACACACACACGCAGACACACACACACACACGCGGACACACACACACACACACACACGGACACACACACAAAGAGCACGCTCATGCATCCGAGGTGACCACATTGGCTGCGGCGACATCGCCATCTGTTTCGTATTCATCCGCTCAGCGCAAAAAAATGACTGACATGTTTGGTTTCTGGCCAAGGTGCAGCGATGTCTACCCCAGTACTACCTGGTGAGTCATGTGGGTAATATGAGGAACAGAAACACAGGACTAAAAGGAACATGTGTGAGTGTGTGTGCGCGCATTGTGTTCATATGTGGGTATCTTAAGCATTTATTTACATTGTATACAGTGTCCTTATCTCAAAAAAGGATCTCCAATCATCTGAGTGTTTGTTGGAAAGGCACAAGGTGCGCAAATCCAACTGTGATCGCACGGCACTCAAACTCATAACAAAACAAGTGAGGCAAGCGCATGTTTACACACACATAAAACACACAATCTAACACAACGTGCTTATCTGTCACCACAAAGGCCTTCCTCTTGCATCGGCGAGAGCGAGGCGAGCAGACAAAGAGGAAATGTTATGCTGCCTTTCACACGTCTACGCCTCAAAGTCTTCGACGTCAACAGGCGTTCACGCAGAGCTCCGCCACCGCGTACCTCATTCGGTAGTGGACCTTGAGGCTGGTGTCCTGGGTGATCTTGAACTGGTGGTTGGGGGGGTACCACAGGCCAGTGGTGTCGTCATACAGGGCAAACAGGTTGTGGCACAGAGGAGAGATGGCTGTGAAGCCAGAGAGGGAGAGATATAAGACCCCACAACAACAACAAAGTCAACAGTATCTTTCAGCACTCTATTTGTTTTGAGATCAGCAATAATAACGGCCTTGTATCAACCGTTTTTTGATTCAGAAGACAAGAGAGTCCTACAACAACACCTGGTGACTGTACAGAGGTACAGTCACCCTGTGGGATGCCATTGAGACATTCTCAGAAACAAACAAGATGGCTGCCGGTAATGTGCCACACTTTAAATTTCTCCGATTGGTTGTCGGTCTATCCAATTGAGCTCAGTGGAGTTTTGGTCCTCTGGCCTTGAACTGAGAGGTTGTAAACTCATTCGCATTGGTCCAGCGATGTCTAGGATATGCACTACACATCCAAGTGGAATTTTTACTAAAGCTGCTAAAAACTAGCCCCGGTCTGGCCACTGTTGGAAAGAATTAGCTAAACTAGCCTTAATCCTGCTAGCCTTAATCTGCACGCTCAACTATAGTTTTGTCGCAAGATCGGTCTGGAACCAGGCCGACAAACTGGGCTCTGAACAAACTTGACTCTGCCACTCTGTGAACCCCAGCTGTAGATAATGATGAAACCTGGAAGGGCAGTTTTAAACATTTCCTCAATGGAGTAATTGATATATTATGTATACTGCTTTGGAATGAGTTTAATTTGAACGCATTTTCACTTCTATGAAAGTTGGTAGCAATAACAAGCTGCCAACTGTGTTTTTCTTGGAAATTGGGCCGACTGGCTGTAGCTCATGTCATTGGCTGGGGAGGAACGTTGCCTGAGGATGGCCCTCAGCAAACAGCAGAGCCACTGAGTGGAGGGATGGTCAGGCTGTGCAGACCTAGAGCTCACCAGACTGATGTCTTCAGCTGTGTTAAGGTCTTTACCATTAGGGCTTCTGAGGGGGCTGTGGTCTCTCTGACTGACTGACTGACTGACTGACTGACTGACTGACTGACTGACTGACTGACTGACTGACTGACTGACTGACTGACTGACTGACTGACTGACTGACTGACTGACTGACTGACTGACTGACTGACTGACTGACTGACTGACTGACTGACTGACTGACTGACTGACTGACTGACTGACTGACTGACTGACTGACTGACTGACTGACTGACTGACTGACTGACTGACTGACTGACTGACTGACAGGAAGGTGAGGCACCACCGGCCTTCCTTGTAGGTCCAAAATGGAATGCTATTCATAGGATACTCAGGTTACATAATATACATTCAAGTATCCCAGCAACAAGAGCCCAACAAACCCATCCCTTTACTGGCATTAACATTTGATTCCACATACATCTTTGATAAGACAACACATTATCAACTCCAGGAGGTAAAAATGTGCACCATTTAAAACAAGTAACCAAGGACTCCAATCACGCAGAACGAGGGCAAACCTTTCTTCCCTCTGTCTGTGCGGCTGGACCAGGAAATGAAGCAGGATTGTGATTGGCTTCAAAAAGGAAAACATGAACAATGAGGCCAAAGAGAAAGGAAGAGTAGTAACAATGATGGTGAGAAACACTGCAGAACAATCGATGGTTCCTCTTTCTGGCAGAACACACGGGAGAGGGCAGCGCACACAAACACACACTTTTATTTCTTCCCTTTTTTCTTCTCGTTATCTCGGTTTGGTTTTTTGATAGAGGCTCTGCGCCCCACAAACGTTGTGACACATTCCAGAGGCGATGCAACCCGTCTGGCGATGCAACACAGAGTCACACAGAGGATGTTGCCCTGTCTGTGGCGTCACCGAGCGCCGGCCGGCCGGGAGCTACGGCTTCTTTTCTTCCACTTTGAACGCTTCAAAGTTTCCCTATGAGCCGAGCTACAGTTCGAAGTATAGCAAGTCTGGATGTCGGCTCTCTGGCGTTTCCTGCTTGGTAGTTTGTGGTTTCTGAACAACAAGAGAGGAGGGAGGTGAACAAACCAGCAGAGGGACCGACAGGCAAAGCGAACATAAAAATAGATTGAAATGTCTGACAGGGAATATCATGTAACCCAAAAAGGCCGCTTCTTAACCCAATGCAGCTACCGCCTCATACTGCATCTCATTTTGAGCCAGGAGGATAACGCATTTCACTTTATTCCATGTTTGAGTCCAGAGACCAACGGGGCTGGTGCCGACCATTAGACCTGAGTCGTCAGCAGCCAGATTGGTAAATTGGTTGGTAAAGCTTCATTAATCTTTGGGGAAAACAATGAAAACTCAATTGAAATGCCTTCTAAACACTGAGCTGGCCGGGAAATTGAGCCCAGGACTAAAAAAGATTGCATTGAGGGTTTTTTTGCCTAACGTCGCAGGCTTCAAGTGGAGAGGGATAAAGTGCTTTTGGTCCGTCCCTGCAGATCCAGCACAGTGACTACTAGTACTAGGACAGTGGGCGGTCACTGCACTACAGTTTGAAAATGGAGGCTGACTGCCCTGCCAACACTGGGACTCTTCAACATTGCAGCATCAATGTATCATCCACCCACTTGAAGAGAAAGCCCTTTAAAGACTGTTGCCCTCTAAACGTTTTGATGATTTGTTTCCATGTAGTCATTAAGCCGTCCTAACTTAAAAAACAGGCGAGACTATGTGACAGTGCGTGATAAAGGGCCATACAGATCATCTGGGCTGATCATTTCATGTCAAACGCACCACATCGCCAGGCGTAAAACCTTACTGACCAGCGCCATTGTGTGTGGTTTGGGAAATCCCTGCATTTAACGAATGTCCCATCAATTAGTCACATCAACCATTTGCATTGGCAACAACACATCCATATACATAAGCAGACTGGCACTGAAGCAAGCCGCTCACTCACAGCATCTCTTGGCCGACTCCACACAGATGTCCTCCGCTGTGTGGCAGTCTCTGAAGTACTCCAGCTGCTGGGTGTCAGCCAGGTAGAAGTGGACCTCCAGGCCCTTCGGGGAGGAGGAGGAGGGCGAGGTGGGGACCTGGTTTCTCCGGCCGGACCGCCTCATCTTCCCACACAGTTGCCGGCTCAGCTGCTCCATCATGCCCAGAGTTGGCATCCAGACGCTTGGGTCATTGCGGAGAGAAACAGGAGGAGGTGGCGTGTTAAAAATGGTTATTTTCCAGTGACATCACCGCGTCATTGGAGCGCTACGTGGAGGGAGGTGCCATACCACTTAACACCTGCTAGACAAGGCTCAACGTGCCCAAAATAAAAAGCTGGAAGGCTAAAATTTTGCACAGATTACGTTTTCCATGAGTTCCAACAATACGTAAGAACAATAAAATAACACATTTCATGCTCCTTAAAAAACGCACAGTGTGTAGGATTTAGTGGCATCTAAAGATGACGCTTTCCATTCCAACCCAATCATCCCTCACTTCTCCCTTTCCACCGATGTAGGAGAAACGCGTGGGGGGGGGGCCTGTACCGGCCTGCAGGGTACGGGCAGTATTCCAAAATAACGTTGTCATCTTCAGAGCCGTTGGGCCGTTCTGGGCCGCTGTAGCATGACGGACTCCAGGAAGAGCACCTGCTCCCCATGTAGATATGAAGAGCTCATTCCGAGGTCATAAAAACAGATATTTTCAAACACCCACTGAAACATCCTTGGTCTGCTCCGCCAGACGCCACTAAAATGTACACACCGCGCCTCCAGGCGTTTCAGAACGTCCCCCTGCAGGGTCGATTGGGAATCGTGGTCAGGTTGTAAAAGGGTCACATCGTGCATGCTTACGAGGGTTGGTTTACGTTTGGCTTGCACAACAGTTGGCTCAGCTGAAGAGCCATGCAACAGAAGCAAAGTTCACTTCATTTCCTCCACTTAATACTGCACCAAAACCCAGCATGCTGAAACTGCTGTGCTGTCTGGGCAAGTTTCCCTGTTCTTAATTTAGTTTCTGAATTGGGTTTGTCATCCAACTTATTCCAAGCATTCATTGTGAATAACAGCAAGTGAGGTGAAACGTGTAACATGTGTGCGACATCTTATTCCACATGTAAGACAAGTTATTGTAGTAATAACTTTGTTATTGTAATGATTTCCACAGACTAGGTGCTATTAAGGAGAGACTTTTCCAAGGTTTTCAACAGAATCACCTCAGAGGAATGAGAGAGAGAAATGTTAAGACTGTACAGAGTAGAGCGAAGGCTTAGAAGGGCTAAATCTGAGAGGAATTGGGGACAGGGAGACAGGAGGAAGGAGCCAGGTGAATACAGATCTATTTATCATTGTGTTTTAGAAATTCATAATGGTAAAAAATAAATAATTAAAAAATTAAAAAGGATGACATTGCAAAATGGCCTTGAGACAGGTGGCTGGTGTTTGTGTTGTGTGAATGCCACTGCATTTTACCTTGTGTAGTTGTTGTAAATTGATAATTGTGATGTTCTATTTGGATGTAATTCATGAATAGTTAATCACGGTTCAATTTAGGAATGTTAATGATGGTTAGGAATATAATCTCAAGAAAAAGAAAAAAATCCGAATCCAAAATTGGCCATTAACATTGCAGAAAATTTATTATGGAAATTATTTACATTTGCATCATAGTGGAATAATTCAAGATGGTAGCTCTGTTTTGTTTAAGAATAAACAAATGATTTTGCCATACATTCACACGGAATGAATGTATGAACAATTCTTTTGTTCACAGTTCATTCAAAGTCATTTGACCTTTTCTGCACAACACACAAACATGAATGCATTGTGGTTTTCACTTTCACTGTTGTGACTACGAAGACATTATAGGACAGAGTTTATACACCAATCATCATATGCACGTGAAACGTAACACGAGGTGCAAGTGGGATTTTTTATTGGGTAAGGGACTTTGCGGAAGTATCTTTCAATTAGAGGTAGCCCTTTAGTCTCTACAGGGTGTGGGTCCTTCTCCATGGAGCTCTGTGCACCCCATGTTTCTACAGGAGCCCAGAACGGACGAAATCCTGTCGAAGTAAGCCTACGTACAATTTTCAATCACATCGGGATTTTTTTTAACGCAGTAAGAGTTTAAAATAAGAAGATATAGGCTATTGATGTCTTTAAACGGGAATTGGAACGAATATTTTATACTACTGTAGTTCTCAAGGGGTGATGATCGATAACGGCAATCATGCAACAATAAGAAAATAAAAGTAATTATGCAATCCATATAACCTACTTACAACAATGTCTAGGTAGGCATATTCAACAATTCAGCTCATGCTCAATTTCTCAATAATCACCACAGTCAATTGACATTATGGGCCCCTACCATTTAGGGGGAGAAGGGGGGGGGACATTTTGAAATGGAACATCCCTCCTCTTACCAGCGTTGAGCGTTACCCTTCGTTTGTGTTCACAATAGACACATTACACAACTCCATTTCAAAAAGTTACATAAAAATGTATAATAATAATAATAATAATAATAATAATAATAATAAATGAATATAATGAATACGAAATGTTGCTGTTGCCAGATGAACGGTTTGGCTTTGGAACAATAGCGCAGGTTAATGCAAAAGCTCACTCAGTAATCAGAAATGCGATCATCCCATACAGTACATATAGAGTGAAATGTTACATATTGCATTCCATTTTACACGTCTTTAACGTCCACGAAAAATGCACAGCGCAAGAGAGATTGCTAAATAGACTGAAAGTAGGAGGCAAAAGTCATTTTGACAGTCTGATATGATTTTTAATTTTTTTTTGGTCTCTGCGACGGTATGAGGAATGTTGCATCATTTTAAGTAGTGACGAATGGAATGATTTAACATAACTAGCAAAGTCAAGAAACTGCCCCTATCTTTGAATCGGAAGAGACCAAAGTAGGGAGGAAGAGACGAGAGGAAAGTGAAACACTGAGGGACAGATGAAGGAGACTGACGTCAGGAGGGGGAGAAGTCCTTCAAAAGTCTTGCATGCTTGAAAATTCTGCTGTATTAACATGAGGCCTTATTGCTCGTTGCCCCCACCTGGCTGGGTATTAATATGAAGCCTTATTGCTCGTTGCCCCCACCTGGCTGGGTATTAACATGAGGCCTTATTGCTCGTTGCCCCCACCTGACTGGGTATTAATATGAGGCCTTATTGCTCGTTGCCCCCACCTGGCTGGGTATTAATATGAGGCCTTATTGCTTGTTGCCCCCACCAATATGTGGGTTACTGTGCTGCTAAAATGGTCGCCGTGTATCAGTTTCACTTTGTGTGATTCAACTTCTCCTCTGATAAACTGCCTATAGGATAAACATAATTTATCCTGACATTTCAGAACATTTTAACCAAGTCTTCTCACAGAAGACTTCATTTCCTGTTAAATGCTAGCCTCGCTCCACCAACACGTTCTGTTTTATTACATATTGTTGGAAATAAATGTAAAATGACAGGCTGCTGTGGAACCAACGGGACGTAGTCCACCGTCATATGAAGTAGTACGACACAAATAACACAAATAACACGAAACAATCGCATTGAGATCGAGCTTTGTGCTTCAACTGCCTAACTTTTAACAGACATTAATTGGCTGCAACACATCTGTGTATAACACCTTCGTGTGGCCAACTTTACCATGATGATAATAAGAGATCCGGTCTCAGTCCACATTAAACTAATGTCGTGTGAATTCAATACAGACGGTAAACCCTGTGAGGACTCGGGGACCACCAGGGACCACCAGGGACCACTGAATGCTCACCACACTGACATCCCACTGCGTTCTTCGGGTCTTTACGAGCCTTAACAAGATGAGGAGATAACTCACCTAGCGGGCTCGCCACCAGCTGGCAACTTCCACGTCGTTCCCTTTAAACAGCTGACATGAAGCCAGGCCTGGTGTGAATTTAACGCTTAACTCCTTTTATCAGATTGACTTAGTATCGTATAGTTATCAATGATAACGCGTGCTTAATAAAAATCCAACGGGAAATGGTAGTTTCCCCCCCCCCCGAAACAGTTGGTACTCGTTAGGGTTCTTCGGGGAGGACGCAGTCATCTGTCTTCCTGGCAGGGAACGTCCCGCCTCTTCCCGAAAGCAACGCGAAGCTTCCGGACAACAAGGCCGCTGATTGGTCCGATGGCCGCCCGTCACTAGCTGGGTTTAACCCTTTGTAGGTTAGTCAAGAGCGACACTAGAGTGGGAGTGCAGGTAGACAAGTTCAAGGTGCTTAATTGTCATCTCGGCTGTGGTTTACTTATTTTGCGAGGAAGCTGGACTCGCGAGATCACGATCAGACGTCAAACCTTACACTTATACACTTGGGACAAAACCAGCAGTGGTTCGGACCAATCAACATCGAATGATGTGATAGGACGATGATAGACTTGGTTCGTCATATCAGCTACAACATCCGCTGTCGAGTTACGAGAGATGTTTGAGTGGTTAAAGTGTTTTAATTCGTTTTTTATTTTTATTTTAATCTATTCCCATCTATTTTTTACATAATTAAACATTTGTCATACACACTGATAATAATTTCCCCTTTGTGTGTGTATCCAAATGATCGTATCTCTGACCCATAAGGTAGATTGAACACTGACACTTGAGATACAATCAGGAGTCACATCAAACATTTCAGTTTTGTTACATTACACAGCATGGTAGATGTAAAAAAACGTTTTAATAAACAATGCAACATTTATACATTTGGAAAACCGTGAATAAAATTGATATTCATAATGCTCTATTGACCAGCTGCCCTACAACATTCCCAGTGAAAGGAAAGGAGTGAAAGGTATGAGTGTGAATTTCAACTAACTGTTGTTTTTCTATGATCAATCATTAAACACATTAACAGAAAGGGAAACAGGAATTGCACAACAATAACTGGAGGAAACGACTCGAGGTCCAGACTGAAAGGGATTCTTGTTACTGGAACTTGGACGACGGTCCGAGGAGAGACGAGTCAAGGGTGGCTTCGACTGATCTCTTCTCTTAACATTTACATGTTGACGGCTGGAGCAACAGTATTATTATTATTGTTGTTGTTGTTATTATCAGTTATAAAGGATGAGTTTAATCACAACTGTTAATTTACCAAAACGAATCAAATTGATATCGATCACTTATTTGTTAAATTCTATTGTATTTGTCTTTCATGGATCTCGTTTTAATGTAACATCGTCACAAGGTTTGATTTCTCCTATCCAGGATACGACATCTCTCCAGAACTTCCGGTAACCCCAGCAGTCTGAACTAGAGCTCTGGAGCTCCCCCCACAGATCGAATTGTGCAATATTCTTAAGTAATGTGGGTGGGGCTGGAATGAAGGCAAGTGTTATTTACTATGTTGGCATCTTAAGATATTAAAACGAAAATACATAGATGCAAGAGAGACAGACATGTTTTGTATTCATATTTATTGAAAGCCTATGAAAACGTTTGTAATAAAGCAAAACAAATTGAAGAGAATATATTACCCGTGTTAATTGTATCTTGTACTTTCATGTGGCCATGATGACACGTCCACATGCCTAACATATGTTGACATTACACAGAATACGGCAGCTGTCATGACAAAACATCTGTTTATATGTGCTTGATTCATTGCACATATGCTACGTTTGCTATGACAAACAATCTATCACAACATTTGAAGGCCTTTCATCAATACTTTGGCTCTTGGAAACGGGAGTCAGGACATCCTTTGGGTCAAGGTGGCTGCCATCATTCAGTTATCACAGTACTGTACCTTCCATGGGCACGGCATCAGCACTGTGATAACTGAACCAGGGCAGCCTGGCAAATCTGGCGCTCCATGGGCTGTGCACCACACTACACAGTGTCAGTCAGCGGCCCAACTGTCACCTCAGTTTGGGTCCAAGGCGGCAATCTTGCCTGTCACCCGAATGAGTCATCGTCAAAGTAATCTTACAGAACTATTTGGTAACGCCTAACCCAAAGAAGGCCAAAGAGTAGTTCTGATATGCTGGTGTCAAACTGGCACATAGAGTATTTACAGAGTGTTCTGGACTGTTTATAAATCAGTCACATATTTAGCTGGGCCATCCACTAGGGCAGGGGAACAGGCAGCACTTTGGACAATGCTGGGATTTTTAATGTTAAGAAGGTGTCGCTGACATCAGACATGTCTGGGTTATTTTACTGAAGGACATTATTGCTCACACCTAGGCAGATTTTGGGAAAGCAGGGTGTGTCACAGAATAGATTTTCCACGATTTTCCACTCAGTACAGACTACATCAAGTTAAATCATGAGCTCATTCCAAATATTAAATCCACAAACATTGGGCAACTATTGATTAAGACATCCATCCATACATACATACATACATACATACATACATACATACATACATACATACATACATACATCTAATGTTTGATAATATTCTCAAGTTATGTAGCAGCCATTATTATTGGTTAAACTTGTATCTAATGTAATGTGGGAGTAGCTCATAGCAGCCTTTTACCGTGTTGGTGGAAGCTACATTATTCATACCACAAGGCCGAGTGACGTCAGACTTGTTATGATTCTTTTCGGGACTCCGCCCAACCGAGCGTGAGGAGCCTCTCGCGCAGTCCAGTCGCATCGCGCGTAGACGTAGACTCCGCCCCTCCTCTAGTCCCGCCCCTCCTCTAGTCCCGCCCTCTACACTTCATGTAAACAACTCCATTAGCTGGCTTTATGTTACAGACGAGTCACTTGCACAAAAAACATTTAATGTAGTCTATGATTACGTGCAACACATATATTTTGGATGGAGAGTTAGATTCGAAATAACACCATCGTCGCCCTCATTCCTGTGGTATTAATCATACATTGCACGACTGCCAATATTTTAATGACCGTAGTGCCCTGTAGTGACAGAGACGTTCCCCTGCAGCCTCATCGAGGGAATCACATGCACAAGTGACTTAGAAGAACTAATGACAGGTAGTCTAATCACATGCACAAGTGACTTATAAGAACTAATGACAGGATAAGCGTTCTGCGTGTTGCTGCTAGTCACCAATTACAACCAAAAGTTGGGAAAACAAATACGTTCAATCCATTATGTCAGTGCAAGAGACACGGATGTTTTAAAGGACATACGTTTTAATAACTTAAACCGCCTCATCCAATGCAATGTTATCGTATCAAATGTTATTATTGTGCAGCCATACGTCAACGCCCCGAGTTACACACACCCCTTTCTAGGTCAAAATAAAGATCATTTTGTGCAATGATCCAAAACAAATTCAAAATGTATTTTAATTCCTACGCGTAGCTTACAAATAGGAAAGAAAATTCTGCTCCTCTTACCTGGAAATATCATTCTTAATTCCCTTGTTTACATGAATATTTTTAATGACGCAGCAAGACCACACGGAGCAACGTGATTGTCGCCATTTTTGGTTGTTATTGAAATCTCTTAAGCCATGTGACAAACCCAACGTCTTGTTTTCCAGGCTTCCGGGTCTGTATGCGAAATGTAGTTATCTTAAAAACGGTTTAATCCTCCAAGTAGTTCGGCTGCGGGTTGACGCTGCAGCTTTGCGCTGCGGAGACGGCGGCGGTGCGCAGTATCTGACAGCTTTGGGACGCTGCCGCCACTGTCCGCCGCAACAAGTATTCCTGCTCCGCAAACGTTACGTGGAGCCCGACGACGAGCGCTGCTGTTTGGCGCAGTTGGCCACTGTTTGCAATTTGGCGCCGCACATAAAAAACCCACAAATAGGCGTCAATCGCTGAGGTTTACCAAGTGAAGCTATATATAACATTTATCACGCTTATATCTGCGATGTAAGGAGCTACATACCTATTAGACAGTTCTCAATGGAGTTAATAGGAAAGGAAGTCTCTCTCTCTCTCTCTCTCTCTCTCTCTCTCTCTCTCTCTCTCTCTCTCTCTCTCTCCCTCTATTTCTCGTCTTTCCATCCATGTCTCTCTCCCCTTCTCTCTCTCTCTCCCTATGAATCTGTAGTGTGTATGTCTTCTACCTGCATGTCTGTCACTTTGTTATCATCTTAGCGTTGCATTCATTCGCATCATCATTTAGTCTGGTGTCATTTGCTTTTTTTGACTTCCTGATCTGCCGACTTTCTCATCCAACCAAATATTGCAGTGCCTCGAACACTTTAGTAAGAGGATCGAACACTGGCGCACATTTTGTTCATGAGTCCTGCTGTAGAAAACTACAACAACCACATCACACTGCGAAGTTCTGCGCACAAGTCATTGGCAGTGTTTAGGAGATGTGTCGTCTGGAGTAGGGCGTTGGAGAAGCTCCCTCATCCATTCGCAGAGGAAGACGTTGACAATCTGATTGTTATTGAGTACGGTAAAAGAAGCAAACAAAGTTGAAGGCTTCATTTTATTCATATAAGCGTGGGATAGACCACAATACAAGCCTGTAAGAAAACGAAGAAACCAGAAGACTCCTCAAATGTTGTAGATCTGAATTTGAAAAGGCAATTTGAATCGGTCATCTTGTATGTGTTTTGATGTTGAATGTCTTTAGGCTTAAAACAAATGCAACAATGACATGCTTTGCTCTCTTAGGAAACTTCGGCTATTGAAGGAACTATGGCCAAATTATTTCGCACAGCTATCATGGGTCCTCCAGGATCTGGAAAAGGAACTATATCAAAAAGGATTGCGCAAAATTTTGGGCTCCAATATCTGTCCAGTGGCCACTTTCTGCGCGAAGGCATCGCAGCGAACACAGGTAGGGAAGTAATCCACGCCATATCTCGCTTAACACATTTACCCATTTTTGACATTGACGCATTGAGGAAAGCGTGTTTATTATGTGTCGTTGACAAAATAAGCCTCCGTTTTTAAAAGGAGCCTGTATGCCGAACTAGAACTTCTATCTTTAACTTGCGTGTGGTACGCTTTTAGCGTAGCCTACTCAGGACATGGTCATTCCGCTGTGTGTGACTTAAGTAAAAACACATGTTACACATTTCACATGTTACACATTTCAGTTCCTTTTTTGCAGGAAAGGACAATTAAATGACATGGGCATGACATGACATGACAATGATTGGAAAATCTTGAGTTACATGTTGAGTACGAGTTAATGAAATGTTTGACTGATCCACATGGTGCAGAAAAAACATCTCATGACTAACCATCCGAGAGGATAATTAACTTTCTGAAAAAGATTTACCTTTCTGGGGCAATGTAGGCTATGCCTCATGTATCGATAGTTAGATGGATTTCCGTTATGGGATGCATTTTGATGAGCAATCTGTCGTATTCGTAATATATTTCTAAATTCAGTCACTTATTGTGATCACGCTATAGCTAATTGAAAATTAATTATTAAATTAGATAAGGAGGTTTCCAACAATGAAACAATTTATTTAAATGCATCAGACACAAGCTGTGATACTACCTCAGGAGTTCCATATCCTTAAAAAACAAAAACAATGCAGTTATGAAGAACACGAGGAGACATATTTTGTGTGTGTGTGTGTTTTTCTTCCATCTGATCCATGTGTGTGTGTGTGTTTGTGTGTGTGTGTGTCAGAGGCCGGTGCGCTAGTGAAGAGCTATGTTGAGAAGGGCATGCTGGTGCCTGACCACGTCATGTCCAGGCTGATGCTCCCCAGACTGGAGCAGTTGAAAGGTCACAGCTGGCTGCTGGACGGTAGGAGCCACCCGATAGGCCGTCCTCTGTCACATGACTGCACAACAACATTGTATGTATGAAAGTGCACGTGTTGAAGCCCCTTCATAGTGCAGTGGTGTGGTACCATAGACTGTATATAAATAGTGTGGTACCACCAACACACACACACTGTGAAGAGCTTTTAGTGCTCGGCAAAAAGAGGTATATAAATGCAATTAATTATTTAGATTTTTATCATTATTATTATTATTCAATAAATAATCACTTAATGCAAATAAGAAATATAGGTTATTATATTGCTATTGGTACTGCGAAGAATACTAGCAATTCTACTAGTAGCACCGTTCTTCCAATGAAGATACCAGCGATGGTCGTGTAGGCTGAGTGGAAACAAACCTGTGTGACCTGAGGTGACCCCTTAGAGTCCCTCACGCTGGTGTCATTCTAACAGAGCCAGAGAACTCCCATCCACACACGTTGGAGTGGGCATGCTCCTGGCCCTCTTCTGGAGAACTCCTGCTGTGTCAGTGTAGAAGGACCACAATGGGGGCACGTGTGTGTCGGTGTAGAAGGACCACAATGGGGGCACGTGTGTGTCGGTGTAGAAGGACCACAATGGGGGCACGTGTGTGTCGGTGTAGAAGGACCACAATGGGGGCACATGTGTGTCGGTGTAGAAGGACCACAATGGGGGCACGTGTGTGTCGGTGTAGAAGGACCATAATGGGGGCACGTGTGTGTCGGTGTAGAAGGACCACAATGGGGGCACGTGTGTGTCGGTGTAGAAGGACCACAATGGAGGCACATGTGTGTCGATGTAGAAAGACCACAATGGGGGCACGTGTGTGTCGGTGTAGAAGGACCATAATGGAGGCACATGTGTGCAGTACCTGCATGCGTTCAACATTCAAGCTGAAAAAGGGGCTCAGTTACGCTTTACCCTGGTTGAGGTCGAGGAATCTTTCGAAGAAACATCTTGACCTGGTCAAGAGGTCAAGACAGAAGTCATTGAACTGTAGTTACTGCGTGAGTAGGCCCAGTCAGGAAGGCCCCATTGCAAGAACACATGGGGGAGTTGTGCGACTCCTTGGGTATCTCATGATTCGATTCCATTTTGATTCTTTTAGAAAAAAATGATTCTGGATTCAGAACACAGGGTTGCTAATTTGACGGTCTCCTCCAGTTTGCTGCCTAGGAAAGGCAGTGTGGAAAATGATGGCTCGAAAACAGACTAAAGTGTGTATAAGATGATGTTGTTTTTTATTTAAAAAGTTGAACCTACTGACACAAAGGAATACAAAGTGAAAATGAAAAAAGGGCAAATAAAATTGCAAATAAACATGTCAACAACTTCTCAAAGTATTTAAAGGAACCTAGTAAAGTAGTCCTCCTAGCTGCCCCTGGACCTTCTGTGAGCTCCAACTAGACGTTCACAACCCAAGCAGCCAGGCTTATTCTTTCATGGCCTCTTGAATGAATGCTGGGTCAACAAATGATGCAATGTTTATTTTTTACTGTACGTCAAAGGCATAACATCATGTTTATTTATCCATGTTGAAATTAGAATATAGTTAATATATATTATTATATATTATATATATTAATATAGTTAATAATGAATATTGTTAATATATATTATTATATAGTATATATATTAATATTGTTAATAGTCTTTGAAACACTCTAAAAGGGGCCAGGTTGAAGCTGCTTCCATTTTCAGTCCAGAGAAACATGTAAATGGCTCGTTTCTCCTCGCACTGCAACTCTGCCCTGCTCCTTCTGCAGGGTTCCCCAGGACCCTCACCCAAGCCAAGGCTCTGAATGGCATCTGCCAGCTAGACCTGGTCATCAGCCTCAACATCCCCTATGAGACACTGCGTGAGAGGCTGAGCGACCGCTGGGTCCACCAAGCCAGCGGCAGGGTCTACAACATGGGCTTCAACCCTCCTCGAGTCCAGGTTTGAAGACAGTGTGATTGATACTTGCTTGAAGGGCCATCGATTGAACACACACCTTGAGGTTCAGGTTCGGAAAGAGTCGCTGAAGGCTGTTGTGCAAGCTTTCCAATATAATTCAGGTTATCGCTTTTCTACATCTTTGATGGGCAGAGTGGACAAGAATTTTGACAACAAGCCATTTTTTTCAATAAAATATTTCTAAAATCTGCAAAATAACAGAACTCGAAGAGAGGAGAGAACAGAGCGAGAACCTGGTGAGTCCACCAGGGACTGGTGTGGTTATGGGGAGACCCCCCTTTGGTTCACACCTCGCCCTGATGCACCGTTGGCTGGTGGCTCGCTCAATGTGTCACGTCGGTTGACTGCTCCTTTAAGGCATAAATCTCTCTAGTTGTCTGGCTTTATTGCATTTTGAGGCAAGTCTCAGGGCCATGAGTCATGGAAGTTGGAATATATGTAGCAATATCAGTTATTACGTGCCACCTAGGTGGCTTTTACTGGGCCCCTCCATAACCAGAACACAGGGGGTGATGTTGAAAAATGGTTTATTGCAGTTTGAAGGACAATTATACACAGAGATCCATGCTGCCATGTAGGCAATTTCCCTGAGTGTGTGTGTGTGTGTGTTTGTGGGTAATGACTGGTTTAACCTGTGTTCATTGTCAATGCACAACAGGGGTGTCGCCCCACCCAGCCCCAGAGTCCAAACTGTCTAACTAGTGTTAAAACTGTCTAACTAGAGTGTTTGAACTATCTAACTAGAGTGTTTAAACTGTCTAACTAGAGTGTTAAAACTGTCTAACTAGAGTGTTTAAACTGTCTAACTAGAGTGTTTAAACTATCTAACTAGAGTGTTTAAACTGTCTAACTATAGTGTTTAAACTGTCTAACTAGAATGGTTAAACTGTCTAACTAGAGTGTTTGAACTATCTAACTAGAGTGTTTAAACTGTCTAACTAGAGTGTTAAAACTGTCTAACTAGAGTGTTTAAACTGTCTAACTAGAGTGTTTAAACTATCTAACTAGAGTGTTTAAACTGTCTAACTATAGTGTTTAAACTGTCTAACTAGAATGGTTAAACTGTCTAACTAGAGTGTTTAAACTGTCTAACTAGAGTGTTAAAACTGTCTAACTAGAGTGTTTAAACTGTCTAACTAGAATGGTTAAACTGTCTAACTAGAGTGTTAAAACTGTCTAACTAGAGTGTTTAAACTGTCTAACTAGAGTGTTAAAACTGTCTAACTAGAGTGTTTAAACTGTCTAACTAGAGTGTTAAAACTGTCTAACTAGAGTGTTTAAACTGTCTAACTAGAGTGTTAAAACTGTCTAACTAGAATGTTAAAACTGTCTAACTAGAGTGTTTAAACTGTCTAACTAGAGTGTTAAAACTGTCTAACTAGAGTGTTTAAACTGTCTAACTAGAGTGTTTAAACTGTCTAACTAGAGTGTTAAAACTGTCTAACTAGAGTGTTTAAACTGTCTAACTAGAATGGTTAAACTGTCTAACTAGAGTGTTAAAACTGTCTAACTAGAGTGTTAAAACTGTCTAACTAGAGTGTTAAAACTGTCTAACTAGAGTGTTAAAACTGTCTAACTAGAGTGTTTAAACTGTCTAACTAGAGTGTTAAAACTGTCTAACTAGAATGTTAAAACTGTCTAACTAGTGTTTAAACTGTCTAACTAGAGTGTTTAAACTGTCTAACTAGAGTGTTTAAACTGTCTAACTATAGTGTTTAAACTGTCTAACTAGAGTGTTAAAACTGTCTAACTAGAATGGTTAAACTGTCTAACTAGAGTGTTTAAACTGTCTAACTAGAGTGTTAAAACTGTCTAACTAGAGTGTTTAAACTGTCTAACTAGAATGGTTAAACTGTCTAACTAGAGTGTTAAAACTGTCTAACTAGAGTGTTTAAACTGTCTAACTAGAGTGTTAAAACTGTCTAACTAGAGTGTTAAAACTGTCTAACTAGAGTGTTAAAACTGTCTAACTAGAGTGTTTAAACTGTCTAACTAGAGTGTTAAAACTGTCTAACTAGAATGGTTAAACTGTCTAACTAGAGTGTTTAAACTGTCTAACTAGAGTGTTAAAACTGTCTAACTAGAGTGTTTAAACTGTCTAACTAGAATGGTTAAACTGTCTAACTAGAGTGTTTAAACTGTCTAACTAGAGTGTTAAAACTGTCTAACTAGAGTGTTTAAACTGTCTAACTAGAATGGTTAAACTGTCTAACTAGAGTGTTAAAACTGTCTAACTAGAGTGTTTAAACTGTCTAACTAGAGTGTTAAAACTGTCTAACTAGAGTGTTAAAACTGTCTAACTAGAGTGTTAAAACTGTCTAACTAGAGTGTTTAAACTGTCTAACTAGAGTGTTTAAACTGTCTAACTATAGTGTTTAAACTGTCTAACTATAGTGTTTAAACTGTCTAACTAGAGTGTTAAAACTGTCTAACTAGAATGGTTAAACTGTCTAACTAGAGTGTTTAAACTGTCTAACTAGAGTGTTAAAACTGTCTAACTAGAGTGTTAAAACTGTCTAACTAGAGTGTTTAAACTGTCTAACTAGAATGGTTAAACTGTCTAACTAGAATGTTAAAACTGTCTAACTAGAGTGTTAAAACTGTCTAACTAGAGTGTTAAAACTGTCTAACTAGAGTGTTAAAACTGTCTAACTAGAGTGTTTAAACTGTCTAACTAGAATGGTTAAACTGTCTAACTAGAGTGTTAAAACTGTCTAACTATAGTGTTTAAACTGTCTAACTAGAATGGTTAAACTGTCTAACTAGAATGGTTAAACTGTCTAACTAGAGTGTTTAAACTGTCTAACTAGAATGGTTAAACTGTCTAACTAGAATGGTTAAACTGTCTAACTAGAGTGTTAAAACTGTCTAACTAGAATGTTAAAACTGTCTAACTAGAATGGTTAAACTGTCTAACTAGAATGGTTAAACTGTCTACCTAGAGTGTTAAAACTGTCTAACTAGAGTGTTTAAACTGTCTAACTAGAATGGTTAAACTGTCTAACTAGAGTGTTTAAACTGTCTAACTAGAGTGTTTAAACTGTCTAACTAGAATGGTTAAACTGTCTAACTAGAATGGTTAAACTGTCTAACTAGAATGTTAAAACCAGCCCTCAATAACACACATTCCACAATGCTCTTAGGACGTGGTCCCTTTATTTTCCATTCATCCTATAACCTGCCTGTAACCAAGCAGTTTGCCTTATAATAGTATGATGTACTTGTCCCACAGCTATTCAGAGATCATGCATTGTGGCAGAGCGCCAGTAGAAAAGGTAGAAAAGGTTTCATGTGAACATAACAGCCACTAGTTAGCTTAGGGTCAAGTTGCTAATGATCTCACACTAACGTAGAAATATGCGTGAAATACGAGCACGACAAAATGCCCAGTCAAACCGACATGTTCGTAGCATGTGAAACTTTGCAAACCGGTGATTTAAATTGATTTCCACCCAAGTGCTCTCATAGTGATAATAATGCATAACGTGAATGGTGTGAGAGTCACTATGTAACGTCACTTTGTTGTTGTGACCTTGTGAGGACTGACCAGAACAGGACTGATAACCCTGATGACACTCCTTGTCATATAGACCCACAGTTAGAGTCATCACTGTTTCTTCATTCATTGGGTTCATGGGGTTCAACAGACACTTGTTTGTGAGATGTGCTGTGGGTAAGATGTAGGAGCTCCTGTTCTGATTTGTTAAAAGTACATAGCTTCAGATATTCCTCAGTGAATATCTGTTGAGAGTTGTGAGTTGACTTCACCAGCTCTGACACACTTAAGATTTTCCGACCACTTCTGGCTCATTTCCCAATCAGGCCGTCTCGTCCCTGATTGGTCCAGGGAATCCATCTTGCCTTTCGATATTATCATGTGCCTGAATGTAAAACTTTTCTATCGTGGAGAAATGTAGCGAGGGAGGGAGCAAAGGAAGAGGTGTGTTTTGTTGTTAAAATCTTGCTCTCTTCGGCTTTGCCTCTCTCTTTTTAACTTTCAAATCTAACTGCAGCGCAGTTTGGGGGTTTTGCTGATTTCTGTCAGAGAATTATTTTCAACTGCACTTGCTTTGTACTCCTGTTGTGCTGTGTTGTATTAAGAGTGTTGTGTTGAGTTGTACTGTGTTGTGTTGCGCTGTGTTACATTGTGTCGTGTCACATTGCATTGTGTCACGTTGCGTTGTGTTACATTGCGTCGTGTCACATTGCGTTGTGTCACGTTGTGTCACGTTGCGTTGTGTTACATTGCATCGTGTCGTGTTGCGTTGTTACATTGTGTCACATTGTGTCACATTGCCTTGTGTTACATTGTGTCACATTGCCTTGTGTTATATTGTGTCACGTTGTGTTACATTATGTCACATTGTGCTGTGTTACATTGTGTCACATTGCCTTGTGTTACGTTGTGTCACATTGCGCTGTGTTACATTGTGTCACATTGTGTCACATTGCCTTGTGTTACATTGTGTCACATTGCCTTGTGTTACATTTATGTCACATTGCCTTGTGTTACATTGTGTCACATTGCCTTGTGTTACATTGTGTCACATTGCCTTGTGTTACATTGTGTCACATTGCCTTGTGTTACATTGTGTCACATTGCCTTGTGTCACATTGTGTCACATTGCGCTGTGTTACATTGTGTCACATTGCCTCGTGTTACATTGTGTCACATTGCCTTGTGTTACATTGTGTCACATTGCGCTGTGTTACATTGTGTCACATTGCCTTGTGTTACATTGTGTCACATTGTGTCACATTGCCTTGTGTTACATTGTGTCACATTGCCTTGTGTTACATTGTGTCACATTGCGCTGTGTTACATTGTGTCACATTGCCTTGTGTTACATTGTGTCACATTGCCTTGTGTTACATTGTGTCACATTGCCTTGTGTTACTTGTGTCGTGTCCCATTGCTTTGTGTGATGTTGTGTCATGTTGCGCTGTGTTACATTGTGTCACGTTGTGTCGTGTCACGTTGCGTTGTGTCACATTGTGTTACATTGTGTCACATTGCGCTGTTCCATTGTGTCACTTTGTGTTACATTGTGTCACATTGCCTTGTGTTACATTTTGTTGTCTCACATTGCGTTGTGTTACGTTGTGTCACGTTGTGTCACATTGCCTTGTGTTACATTGTGTCACGTTGTGTAACATTGTGTCATGTTGCACTGTTACATTGTGTCACATTATGTCACATTGTGTCACATTGCATTGTGTCACGTTGTGTCATGTTGCGTTGTGTCAGGTTGTGACATGTTGTCCCCCGCTGTGTGCAGGGCAGGGATGACGTCACGGGGGACCCCCTGATCCAGCAGGATGACGACCGGCCCGAGGCCTTGCTGTCTCGCTTCAGGCACTACAAGGACGTGGCCAAGCCTGTCATAGACCTCTACAAGTGAGTCAAGGTTGTAACTGCTCAACAGCGGTTACCCAGCAATCCCAGCACTCTTCTGTCAGTTCTCTGGTAGGATTGAGTGTAGGAGTGCTGCAGGCCTCCTACATGAACCTATGTAACCTACTGTATAATGGAGTGCTGCAGGCCTCCTACACCTAACATGAACCTATGTAACCTACTGTATAATGGAGCGCTGCAGGCCTCCTACACCTAACATGAACCTATGTAACCGACTGTATAATGGAGCGCTGCAGGCCTCCTACACCTAACATGAACCTATGTAACCTACTGTATAATGGAGTGCTGCAGGCCTCCTACATGAACCTATGTAACCTACTGTATAATGGAGTGCTGCAGGCCTCATACACCTAACATGAACCTATGTAACCTACTGTATAATGGAGTGCTGCAGGCCTCCTACATGAACCTATGTAACCTACTGTATAATGGAGCGCTGCAGGCCTCCTACACCTAACATGAACCTATGTAACCTACTGTATAATGGAGTGCTGCAGGCCTCCTACACCTAACATGAACCTATGTAACCTACTGTATAATGGAGCGCTGCACGCCTCCTACACCTAACATGAACCTATGTAACCTACTGTATAATGGAGCGCTGCATGCCTCCTACACCTAACATGAACCTATGTAACCTACTGTATAATGGAGCGCTGCAGGCCTCCTACACCTAACATGAACCTATGTAACCTACTGTATAATGGAGCGCTGCAGGCCTCCTACACCTAACATGAACCTATGTAACCTACTGTATAATGGAGCGCTGCACGCCTCCTAACATGAACCTATGTAACCTACTGTATAATGGAGCGCTGCAGGCCTCCTACACCTAACATGAACCTATGTAACCTACTGTATAATGGAGCGCTGCAGGCCTCCTACACTTAACATGAACCTATGTAACCTACTGTATAATGGAGTGCTGCAGGCCTCCTACACCTAACATGAACCTATGTAACCTACTGTATAATGGAGCGCTGCAGGCCTCCTACACTTAACATGAACATATGTAACCTACTGCATAATGGAGCGCTGCAGGCCTCCTACACCTAACATGAACCTATGTAACCTACTGTATAATGGAGTGCTGCAGGCCTCCTAGATTAACCTATGTAACCTACTGTATAATGGAGCGCTGCAGGCCTCCTACACTTAACATGAACCTATGTAACCTACTGTATAATGGAGTGCTGCAGGCCTCCTACACCTAACATGAACCTATGTAACCTACTGTATAATGGAACGCTGCGCGCCTCCTAACATGAACCTATGTAACCTACTGTATAATGGAGCGCTGCAGGCCTCCTACACCTAACATGAACCTATGTAACCTACTGTATAATGGAGCGCTGCACGCCTCCTAACATGAACCTATGTAACCTACTGTATAATGGAGCGCTGCAGGCCTCCTACACCTAACATGAACCTATGTAACCTACTGTATAATGGAGCGCTGCATGCCTCCTACACCTAACATGAACCTATGTAACCTACTGTATAATGAAGCGCTGCAGGCCTCCTAACATGAACCTATGTAACCTACTGTATAATGGAGCGCTGCAGGCCTCCTACACCTAACATGAACCTATGTAACCTACTGTATAATGAAGCGCTGCAGGCCTCCTACACCTAACATGAACCTATGTAACCTACTGTATAATGGAGCGTTGCACGCCTCCTACACCTAACATGAACCTATGTAACCTACTGTATAATGGAACGCTGCGCGCCTCCTAACATGAACCTATGTAACCTACTGTGTAATGGAGCGCTGCAGGCCTCCTACACCTAACATGAACCTATGTAACCTACTGTATAATGGAGCGTTGCACGCCTCCTACACCTAACATGAACCCATGTAACCTACTGTATAATGGAACGCTGCGCGCCTCCTAACATGAACCTATGTAACCTACTGTATAATGGAGCGCTGCAGGCCTCCTACACCTAACATGAACCTATGTAACCTACTGTATAATGGAGCGCTGCACGCCTCCTACACCTAACATGAACCTATGTAACCTGCTGTATAATGGAGCACTGCAGGCCTCCTACACCTAACATGAACCTATGTAACGTACTGTATAATGGAGCGCTGCAGGCCTCCTACACCTAACATGAACCTATGTAACCTACTGTATAATGGAGCACTGCAGGCCTCCTACACCTAACATGAACCTATGTAACCTGCTGTATAATGGAGTGCTGCAGGCCTCCTAACATCAACCTATGTAATCTCCTGTATAATGGAGCACTGCAGGCCTCCTACACCTAACATGAACCTATGTAACCTACTGTATAATGGAGTGCTGCAGGCCTCCTAACATGAACCTATGTAACCTGCTGTATAATGGAGCACTGCAGGCCTCCTACACCTAACATGAACCTATGTAACCTACTGTATAATGGAGTGCTGCAGGCCTCCTAACATGAACCTATGTAACCTACTGTATAATGAAGCGCTGCAGGCCTCCTACACCTAACATGAACCTATGTAACCTACTGTATAATGGAGTGCTGCAGGCCTCCTAACATGAACCTATGTAACCTACTGTATAATGGAGTGCTGCAGGCCTCCTAACATGAACCTATGTAACCTGCTGTATAATGGAGCACTGCAGGCCTCCTACACCTAACATGAACCTATGTAACCTACTGTATAATGGAGTGCTGCAGGCCTCCTAACATGAACCTATGTAACCTGCTGTATAATGGAGCGCTTCAGGCCTCCTACACCTAACATGAACATATGTAACCTACTGTATAATGGAGCACTGCAGGCCTCCTACACTTAACATGAACCTATGTAACCTACTGTATAATGGAGCGCTGCAGGCCTCCTACACCTAACATGAGCCTATGTAACCTACTGTATAATGGAGCACTGCAGGCCTCCTACACTTAACATGAACCTATGTAACCTACTGTATAATGGAGCGCTGCAGGCCTCCTACACCTAACATGAACCTATGTAACCTACTGTATAATGGAGTGCTGCAGACCTCCTACACCTAACATGAACCTATGTAACCTACTGTATAATGGAGCACTGCACGCCTCCTAACATGTACCTATGTAACCTACTGTATAATGGAGTGCTGCAGGCCTCCTAACATGAACCTATGTAACCTACTGTATAATGGAGCGCTGCAGGCCTCCTACACCTAACATGAACCTATGTAACCTACTGTATAATGGAGTGCTGCAGGCCTCCTACACCTAACATGAACCTATGTAACCTACTGTATAATGGAGCACTGCACGCCTCCTACACTTAACATGAACCTATGTAACCTACTGTATAATGGAGCGCTGCAGGCCTCCTACACCTAACATGAACCTATGTAACCTACTGTATAATGGAGCGCTGCACGCCTCCTACATGAACCTATGTAACCTACTGTATAATGGAGCGCTTCAGGCCTCCTACACCTAACATGAACCTATGTAACCTACTTTATAATGAAGCACTGCAGGCCTCCTAACATGAACCTATGTAACCTACTGTATAATGGAGCGCTGCACGCCTCCTACATGAACCTATGTAACCTACTGTATAATGGAGCGCTTCAGGCCTCCTACACCTAACATGAACCTATGTAACCTACTTTATAATGAAGCACTGCAGGCCTCCTAACATGAACCTATGTAACCTACTGTATAATGGAGCGCTGCACGCCTCCTACATGAACCTATGTAACCTACTGTATAATGGAGCGCTTCAGGCCTCCTACACCTAACATGAACCTATGTAACCTACTGTATAATGGAGCGCTGCAGGCCTCCTACACCTAACATGAACCTATGTAACCTACTGTATAATGGAGTGCTGCAGGCCTCCTACACCTAACATGAACCTATGTAACCTACTGTATAATGGAGCGCTGCAGGCCTCCTACACCTAACATGAACCTATGTAACCTACTGTATAATGGAGCGCTGCAGGCCTCCTACACCTAACATGAACCTATGTAACCTACTGTATAATGGAGCGCTGCAGGCCTCCTACACCTAACATGAACCTATGTAACCTACTGTATAATGGAACGCTGCAGACCTCCTAACATGAACCTATGTAACCTACTGTATAATGGAGTGCTGCAGGCCTCCTAACATGAACCTATGTAACCTACTGTATAAATTATACAGTAGGTTACATAGGTTCATGTTAGGAGGCCTGCAGCACTCCATTATACAGTATAATGGAGTGCTGCAGGCCTCCTAACATGAACCTATGTAACCTGCTGTATAATGGAGCACTGCAGGCCTCCTACACCTAACATGAACCTATGTAACCTACTGTATAATGGAGCACTGCAGGCCTCCTACACTTAACATGAACCTATGTAACCTACTGTATAATGGAGCACTGCAGGCCTCCTACACCTAACATGAACCTATGTAACCTACTGTATAATGGAGCGCTGCAGGCCTCCTACACCTAACATGAACCTATGTAACCTACTGTATAATGGAGCGCTGCACGCCTCCTACACCTAACATGAACCTATGTAACCTACTGTATAATGGAGCACTGCAGGCCTCCTACACTTAACATGAACCCATGTAACCTGCTGTATAATGGAGTGCTGCAGACCTCCTAACATGAACCCATGTAACCTACTGTATAATGGAGCGCTGCAGGCCTCCTACACCTAACATGAACCTATGTAACCTACTGTATAATGGAGTGCTGCAGGCCTCCTACACCTAACATGAACCTATGTAACCTACTGTATAATGGAGCGCTGCACGCCTCCTACACCTAACATGAACCTATGTAACCTACTGTATAATGGAGTGCTGCAGGCCTCCTACACCTAACATGAACCTATGTAACCTACTGTATAATGGAGCGCTGCAGGCCTCCTACACCTAACATGAACCTATGTAACCTGCTGTATAATGGAGCGCTGCATGCCTCCTACACCTAACATGAACCTATGTAACCTACTGTATAATGGAGTGCTGCAGGCCTCCTAACATGAACCTACGTAACCTACTGTATAATGGAACGCTGCAGGCCTCCTACACCTAACATGAACCTATGTAACCTACTGTATAATGGAGTGCTGCAGGCCTCCTACACCTGACATGAACCTATGTAACCTACTGTATAATGGAGTGCTGCAGGCCTCCTACACCTAACATGAACCTATGTAACCTGCTGTATAATGGAGTGCTGCAGGCCTCCTAACATGAACCTATGTAACCTACTGTATAATGGAGCGCTGCAGGCCTCCTACACCTAACATGAACCTATGTAACCTACTGTATAATGGAGTGCTGCAGGCCTCCTAACATGAACCTATGTAACCTACTGTATAATGGAGCGCTGCAGGCCTCCTACACCTAACATGAACCTATGTAACCTACTGTATAATGGAGCACTGCAGGCCTCCTACACCTAACATGAACCTATGTAACCTACTGTATAATGGAGCGCTGCAGGCCTCCTACACCTAACATGAACCTATGTAACCTACTGTATAATGGAGTGCTGCAGGCCTCCTACACCTAACATGAACCTATGTAACCTGCTGTATAATGTAGCGCTGCAGGCCTCCTACACCTAACATGAACCTATGTAACCTACTGTATAATGGAGCGCTGCACGCCTCCTAGATTAACCTATGTAACCTACTGTATAATGGAGCGCTGCAGGCCTCCTACACCTAACATGAACCTATGTAACCTGCTGTATAATGATGTGGGCCATTGTGTCAGAACTGCGGGGCACTCGTGGCAGCAATAAAAAGCAGCAATAAAAAGAAGGGGGCAGCCGCGGCCTACTGGTTAGGGCTTCGGATTTGTAACCGGAGGGGCTGGTTCGAACCCCGACCAGTGTGACGGCTGAAGTGTCCTTGAGCAAGGCACCTAACCCCTCACTGCTCCCCGAGCGCCGCTGTTGCAGGCAGCTCACTGCATCGGGTTTAAGTGTGTGCTTCACCTCACTGTGTGCTTCACCATCACTGTGTTCTGAGTGTATTCCACTAATTCACGATTGGGTTAAATGCAGAAGACCAAATTTCCCTCACAGGATCAAATGAGTTAATGAGTAATTCTTCTTCTCAGCGATGTCAAACCTCTCCCATGGCTGCCAGAGCGCGGTCCCTGATCTTGGTATTATGAAGTTGGAGGTGCAAGAAAACATTCATTGATATAAAACGACTAAAGATTAATCAGGCGCTTCACAGATCTACCTTTGATAAGACACCCCAGGTGTAGGTTCTCAGAGGCACGAGAACACCTCCATCTGGTTTTGAACACCCCAAATACGTTTGAAACCAATCGCTTCAGCGTTAGTTTGTTTGATGTGTTGAACTTTGGCTGTGTCCTCTCCCCAAGGTCCCAGGGCATCTTGCACCAGTTCTCGGGTACAGACACAGACCGTATCTGGCCCTACATCAGCTCTCTGCTCAGCACCAAGATCTCTGCCCAGGCCTGACCACGGAGGACGGATCGGTGGCAGAGAAGGGCGGTGCTTAGTTATGCTTTCGCTTTTTACTATTGTTATCAAAATGTGTGTCAAAAGTTCTGTACAATCCAGTTCTTCCTCCAGGGCCCCTAAGTGAGGCACAACTTCATCAATTGGTTGTTTGTTTTTCAGTTTTTTTCTTTTGGTAAAGGGAAGACTCTTGCTAATCCACAGACATGTTAAGGCCGTCTGAAGCTTAAGGGAAGGGCTTAAAAGAACAGATGATTACACCTGTTATTCAAAGTTATGACATCATGAATTTTACACGAGAATGGAAATGCACATGGGTTCAAATTCTGATTAAACAAATTCAGATTTGTTCATATTTTTACATAAAAGTAATGCTCCTGGTTCACAAATATTGATTTATTCTGTTTTCTTTTGTTGAATCTAATCAAAAAAAAAAAATTGACGTTATATTTGATCATGACCAAAGAGAATGGAATTATTCAAACTATGATTTATATTTCCATATGAGTATTATTATGACTATATTATTATAGTTATATTGATTTATTAATATATTATATTATATTATATTATAATATATTAACTGGTTGGTAACATTCTGAATATCTAAAGTTGACCACATCATATAGACCATAATATTACAATATATAATAGTGCAATTGCTCATTTGTTTTACAAGGGCTTTCAGTCTTTAAGTAAATGGTGGTTCTTGGATCTAAATGTAAGTAAATGTATTAAATTGTAAATGTAAGTGATGGAACATTAGAAAATCCTCTGCGTCAGTCAATGCAGATGTGCTGCAGCGGTTTCTAAACACGTTATTGCTGTTTCATGAGTTTGTCTTATTGTGTGTTTCTTTTGAAAGGCTGCAACATGGGGTTTATAGTTGCTACTTTTTATTTTGAGGTTTGGAAACTTTTGGATCACAGCTGTCTGCAAAAGTCTCCTGTGTGGGCTGTTGAAAAATGAATGCCTTTGGTTGGTCAATATTACAGAGGAGAAATTATTCCATAATATTTTGGACACTGTTTTGTGGTAAATCAACCATTTATACATCATTTATATGTTTGCAGTTATCCAAACAAATTATGGGCTTGATTTCCTAAATACAAAATACATTAAAGGTGACCAAAGCTTAAATGCAAGACATTTTAAGGACAACCTGCCTTTTTAAGTCTTTCGGAACACTACATATGCTTTTTTTTTTTTTACAATTTTTTATACACATGTAATCATAATATGGTTATGAATACCGTTGCACTATTTCCTGACATTCAAGTGGATTCATGTATTTTTACGCACAACTCTGAAATTGAACGCTTGAATGTCATCTTAAATGCTTAAATGCTTAAAATGAATATGTTGTCGATTAAATTGTTGCGTTTTTAGGGCTACGGGGGTTATGGTTTTCTGTTCGTTTCTTGAGTACAGTTAACCTGGAATACAGTGAGAGCTGTCGAACGACATTTCCTGAGGGGCGTCTGTATGTTGCCACTCAACACAGTTGTTGAGCAATACTTTTGTCTTTCTGCCAGCTCTTAAAATCTCTCAACATGCCACATTTCCAATAAAAGCAAGTGTATGCTGTGGTATGGTTGTGTGTTTACCTCGTGGCAGAGAAAACACACTGCCGCACACAATAGACACAGAGCGGGTATGTAAATCAGTGTGTGGTGTGTGTGTGTGTGTGTGTGTGTGTGTGTGTGTCTGTGTGTGTGTGTGGCGTGTGCGTGCGTGCGTGCGTGCGTGTGTGTTGGGGGGATAGAGGAGGAGCTTCTAAGGCTGCACGCAAACTCACAGAGAAGTAAGTGCGCATGCTCCCCTTCTACAAAAACTCGTGTATTATCTCAGTCAATTCTGCTTTAATCCTCTTCTAACCCACGGGCTCTGCAAATAAATCCTGCCGGCGGTCTGTAACTCAGGTAGAGCCCCCGCTGTAGCGCTCTGGGATTACCGCTCTGTCGTGTCGCGATTTAAAATGACGTCAGGTAACTTTTGTCCATTCAAGCACAGTAACTACTTTCTCGCCCAATGATCTGAAAGGAGGGAAGGAAGGAAATACTCCCAGTGAAAACCATGTGTGTAACCGATACCCTGCGGACATGTAGGGCTGAAACAACAACAACAACAACAACAAAAACTCACCAATATTAATTCAAGTGTTTATTGAATCCTTGTCTCGATATTGCATGGGCAGAAGTGACACACAATTTGTTGTTCACATTTGAGTACCATTTGAAACAGAAGTAAAACTGGAAAGTGATGGTGATTTTATTTAATACATAAAACACCTGGGTTAACAGAGGTTATTGTACAGGTAAGACGTATTTGTAAATGTGAGAAGTGTGAATTGCTGTCATGTACTCTCATCAGACTTAAAAATGTATTTTGGCACCGTTGGGCACTTACTGGCGAAGACGAGTCTTACAATCCTTCCTGTAGGATGCCTTTACGAGCACGTTGGGGCGCAGTTCCCACTGTAACGACACACAACATCCAGCAGTGCCTCCAACAGACAGGTTCACGCACAGCGTCGATGGATCTCAGGATCGTGGCCTGACACCTTGTTTATAAAGCCTCTGTCAACATGTCATGATACGATGCTGCTGCAGCCTTGGACTGTAGCCTACCTATAGCTTAGTTCTTGTTTTGAGATTCGTTTTTCCACCTTATTGCATTCAACAACAAAGCAGGGGATTTAACGGTTTGACCTTTGACTGACTGCTGCTGAATGACAAATCAAAGGTCGCTGTTTTTTTTTTTTTTTTAACGCAACTGAGGTCCAGATCGCATCTTTAACCGCGGGAGGAAACTGGGCTTCGGGATCATGATAGAAAGCGCTGCTAAAGGTACGGTCGGCGGAATGTTGTTACCACCGTGGAAGAGCTCACGACGCGGCGTTTTCTGTAGACTTTCCGCGTTTTACCACTCACACGAGAACCATTTAGTGAAAGCGGTAGTTAGAGGATATTGAAGCGTCGTGATGTCATGTGGTGTAGACCAAATGTTTGTTACATAATGAGCGTTTTACCCCCGTAGCCTGTAATATATCGGATGGTTCCCTCTGGCGAATATATGCTTAATGAAAAAATGGGTTTAAAATCGAGGTACAAGTCATTTAATCACGACGGGAAACAAATTGGATAGCCCATTGGGCAGCGGGCCCACTTTTACGCGAGCTGCGTAACGATTGAATGAAAACAGCGCGCCGGAGCATCATCCATTATCTGTTTCTGAGGGTTGTTTTAAAGTGACAGCAGGCTGGCTGCACCAGGACGTTCAAAAGAATGGATGCGGCTTTATGCTTTTCTGGATGACATCTATACTATACTATATTTCTCGTCATTCCAGTTCGCGGACAAGGGTATTCTATCTAAACCCGAATCAAGGCTCAGTACTCAGGCCTATTTGTTTGATACGCTGCGTCTTTTAAAAGGATGACAAAATGGTTATCGCGACGCATTTACATTTCTTTAAATCGTCTTCCACCAACAGGATTTCTGTTGAAATATGCAACATCTGCCTCTGTGCCGAGGAGATGTTCCTCCTCTCCGCTGCTCGTCAGCTGATGGCAAAGTCGCGTCTCTTTGGTCCAATTCAGCGCGGTATAGATCCAAGGGTTCCAACGTACAGTGCATATGTAGCTTATAGTAGGCAGTGACCTCAGATTGGTTATCTCTGGTTTGTGACGGAAAAAAGCACCGCCCACTGTACGTTCGGAGCGTTGGATAAAGAGCCGCTATTCCGCACTGTCACCGTCATCACCGCAAGCGTCACGTCACATGATCCGACAAGAAACACACATTGTGTTGTGTGACCGATTTATTCGACAGATCGTTCTGCATCGGAGTGTATTATTCGATAGATAATCAAACGGTTCAAATGGCCTATTGTTAGCCTACATCAAGGAGAACACCACTGGCTTCTATCACGTAAAGTCAACCCTAACGAACGAAACGCAGAGTTAAGGTTTAACCAGACCTACTTCTTATAATCATTAACCCCCGGTGTGAAGAAAGTCTCCCTCATTCGGCCTATATACGATTATAGATCATCACCTTATAGATCATTACCTTATAGATCATTTATAGATCATTACCAGCATC
>JAXIVH010000046.1:284288-292561 GCA_036785325.1 Urophycis tenuis | reverse complement strand
GATCCAGTATGTTAACATCCAAACACTCAGACTCAAGTGTTTGAGCCCAGCCACTCCTATTGTGAGTATGATAGTAGCGATGAGCATCTGTGTGTGTGTGTGTGTGTGTGTGTGTTGTGTGTGTGTGTGTGTGTGTTTGTGTGTGTGTGTGTGAGAGTGTGTGTGTGTGAGTGTGTGTCTGTGTGCGTGTGAGTGTGTGCCTGGGGATCTATATTTGACAGGCATTTCAGGTTCTATAAACGTTATTTCTTTGATTCCCGTGCTGACTCTTCAAGGCTCTCTGTGGTCAGTGTGGTCCCATCCTTCTTCAAGGCTCTCTGTGGTCAGTGTGGTCCCATCCTTCTTCAAGGCTCTCTGTGGTCAGTGTGGTCCCATCCTTCTTCAAGGCTCTCTTCTCTGTGGTCAGTGTGGTCCCATCCTTCTTCAAGGCTCTCTGTGGTCAGTGTGGTCCTATCCTTCTTCAAGGCTCTCTCTCTGTGGTCAGTGTGGTCCTATCCTTCTTCAAGGCTCTCTCTCTGTGGTCAGTGTGGTCCTATCCTTCTTCAAGGCTCTCTCGCGGACCACGTCGAGGCCACAGGATGAGCACGTCGTGGGAGACTTTAGTATTGATAGCTTTTGTAGCAAAAAAGTAGCTTGCTTCAGTCTGTGTTGCACCCCCTGACACTCCTGACACCCGTTGTCGTTCTCATGTCGTTCTCGCTGGAGTTTCACAGCCCTCAGTCTAAACGCGTATCTCCAGCAGTCTACACCACAACAGACACGTGCTCTGGTGGCACAGCAAGAGGTTGATAATAAAGGGATTTGAAATTCTGGAGTGTTAATAATGCTGTGATCGTCATGGCGAGCGGCAATTCTATGTATTCGTTTTCACGGTTCAAAGTTCGTTTCGAATCAATGCTAAATGTAGTTGTGATTACATAGGTGTAAGTGTGTACAGTCGTTGCGTGTGCATGCTATTGTCTCCATCATCAGTGTTTGTCCTTTTGTGTCTCCGTGCGTGTGTGTGTGTGTGTGTGTGTGTGTGTGTGTGTGTGTGTGTGTGTCCTGTGTGTGTGTGTGTGTGTGTGTGTGTGTGTGTGTGTCTGTGTGTGTGTGTGTGTGTGTGTGTGTGTGTGTGTGTGTCTGTGTGTGTGTGTGTGTGTGTGTGTGTGTGTGTGTGTGTGTGTGTGTGTGTGTGTGTGTGCTTGTCTACGTGTGTGTTTGTGTCTACATGTGTGAATGTGTGTGTGTGTGTGTGTGTGCTGTGTCTACGTGTGTTTGTGTCTACATGTGTGAATGTGTGTGTGTGTGTGTGTGTGTGCTTGTCTACGTGTGTGTTTGTGTCTACATGTGTGTATGTGTGTGTTTCTATCTGCATGCTTGTGTGTGTATGTGTCTGCATGTGTGCTTCCCCTGCTGGCCGGGCTGTAAACAGGCCCTCCTCCCCCAGATATGGACGCCAACTACCGGCGGCGGGCTGCTGGACATGGTGAAGGGCGGAGCCGGCAAGTTCTTCAGCAACTTCAAGGACAACCTGAAGGACACGCTGAAGGACACCTCCACCAAGGTCATGCACCAGGTGGCCACGTGAGTCCAGCACCTGGTGCTCCCGCAGGACGACCTCAGAGCGCGGAGACGGTCGAGTGAAGCCTCAAGCAGCGCAGAGCCATGCGGCGGTAGTGCTGTGACGCCTGGCCGCGTGCCGGGGCGTGGCCGCGTGCCGGGGCGTGCACTGGAGGGTTCAGGTCTGCCCCGGTGATGATGCGGGGGGCGAGGGCTCATAGCGGCATCACGTTGCTTTGTGGAGCGTCATGATGGAGCTACTGCTGCCTTCAATGAAGCCCCCCTGCGTCCTTCAGAGTGCAGGGCGAGGCTTCCAGAGTCCACAGGTTGCATATTTGGCCTCATGGTGCTTATTAGAAGGGAATCATGGGGCGGCAGTAGCTCAGTAGGCAGAGCGGGTGGACAGAGCGGGTCGTCCACTAACCGTAGGGTCGGCGGTTCGATCCCCTTGATCCCTCTCCTCCAACTGTCCACATGTCGAACCCCACAAATGTACTGATTGTAAATCGCTTTGGACAAAAGCGTCTGCTAAATGCCCCTTTACTCTTCAACAGGGTGACACAGTGTTCTTGCTTGAGTTTAGTCCCATGGGCAAAACTCGTCATACTAAATACAGGGTGGTTTGAATCCAACAGGGCCTTGTCCTGCACAGAACTTCACCGATACCATTGTAGATCCCAGTCTCTTGTTGGTTATTCAGACATGTCTCACTTTAAAAGTAGAAGTTACATTTGAATACATTGTGTGACTAATTTTGCTAACTTTGCTGCTAATTAAATGACAGTAAATTGTGTTGTAAACCTGTGAAAATGAAAGTGTAAGAAATGAACAGAGGACAGTGGTGGTGTGTTGAGGAGGTCAGAGTCTGGAGGGACACGCTCACTGGGGCGCAGGCGTCTGCATTGGGAAGCATAAAGAGGTCACTGTATTGATAGAGACACGTACGTACGCACACACACACACACACACACACTCACATTTGTCTCTCAGTGAATCTGACCAGGATTATTCCGACGTTCTGCCCACAGTGGATATTTACCCCAGTCAGCGTTCTGGTTTCTGGCCTGTTGTTCTTCACTCTTCTGTCTGCTTCCTCAACGTGCCTCCTCTCTTACCTCCTTCTCTGGCTTTCTCTACCTTTCTTGGCTAAATTATTGATGGGTGCTCACTGTGCCAGCTAACCAGTGTGCAGGTGTTGTACAAGGCGATGAGTTTCACTGTGTGTTGCCATGCTGTCTTTATGCGTTCTAGCCTGAGTTTCTATTCCTATACCCATCTACAGAGGAGATGTTTGAGTCTCTGTGTGTGGGGATGTGAGTGTGTGCTTGTTTATGTGTATCATATCTATAATCTATAAATATATCAATGGCACACAAACTGCTACTGAACACGCTGAGCATGTGAATCCTTTACACAAGGATTCTGTAGTCTTGCCCCCCAGGTCTTAACAAGGTGAGGGCACATTGTAAGCTAACATGTGTCTCCTATATTTACTTCTGTGAGTGTTGGGACAGGCCTGTACAAACTAGCTGGTCTGGGAACCTAGTTATCACTTGACTCTGGCATGAGGAGCATGTTTTGGTTTGAGCTCATATTGTTTCAGTAAACCATCTGGGATGGCTTTTCATGCACCATAAGCTGGCGTCATGGCTGCAGTTCTTTCTTCTCAAATGTTCAAATTTTCCATAAGCCAAACATAGAATTAGCTTCTGAGGTCAAACTACTTGTAATGGTCTGTTTACCTGCAGACGTGGAGTGCTCCCAGTGAAGACTGCCCGACAGACAGACTGTGTGACTGGGGGACAGACAGGCTGTGTGACTGGGGGACAGACAGGCTGGGTGGCTGGGGACAGACAGGCTGGGTGGCTGGGGACAGACAGGCTGTGTGACTGGGGACAGACAGGCTGGGGGACAGACAGGCTGGGTGGCTGGGGACAGACAGGCTGTGTGACTGGGGACAGGACAGGCTGGGTTGGCTGGGGACAGACAGGCTGGGGGACAGACAGGCTGGGTGGCTGGGGACAGACAGGCTGGGTGACTGGGGGACAGACAGGCTGGGGTGGCTGGGGACAGACAGGCTGTGTGACTGGGGGACAGACAGACTGTGTGACTGGGGGACAGACAGGCTGGGGGACAGACAGGCCTGAGCTCTCCATTGTGTGAAAGGCTTCAGCGTCCTTAGAATGTCTGCTCTCAGCAGCAAACATTCGTCATGCAGCCCCCCCCCCCCCCCCCCCCCCCCCCCCCCCCCCCACACACACACACACACACACACACACACACACACACACCACACACACACACACACAACGACACACACACACACAGTCACACACCCACGACACACACACACACACACACACACGACACACACACACACACACACACACACACACACACACACAGTCACACCCACACACACACACACACACACACACACACACCCACAACACACACACACACACACACAAACCACACCACACACACACACACACACCCACACACACACACACACACACACACACAACACACACCCCCAACACACACACACACACACACCCCCAACACACACACACACACACACACGCATCCCCCCCCCACACACACACACACATACAAACACACACACACACGCTCCTCCTTCCTCCAAATGGCATCTGTCCATCTCTCTCTCTCTCATTCTCTGTTTCCCTCTCTCTTTGAGTGTCTGTTTCTTCTGTTTCTCTCTCTCCTCTCTCTCTCTCTCTCTCTCTGGCCTCTGTCTCTCTCTCTCTTTTGCTCCCACTCTGACTCAGTGGCAGAATGAAACTCTGTGCTTCTTGTTTTCATTCACCCAGGCATTTCAAATCCAATTATTGGTGTGATTCTAATGAATATGGCCGTGGATAATTTAGCTGAAGTGAGTCAGAGATGGCTATTGAGGCTCAGGATTGAGTCACAAAGACTGGAAGATTGGATGAATGAGATGGACTGAAGATGATGTTTGCTGTGGAATGATTCACTTTAGTTAAATCAGAGTTTTATAGAGAGTAGAAGATTGTTTAGCTCCAGCAGGCTGAGGTCGCAGGTGGGCTTGAAGGACCTGTGAATGTGGTTGTCTGTACGTGTGTGTGTGTTTGTGTGTGCGTGTGCGTGTGCGTGTGTGTGTGTGTGTGTGTGTGTGTGTGTGTGTGTGTGTTGCTGCAGAATGAGGGCTTCCTTTTTATTTTTAACAGTATCAACTGTTGATGAGTGCCAAGGGTAAGCATACCAGCATTAAGCCATCAGATCACTTTAATACCAGCATTAAGCCATCAGATCACTTTAATACCAGCATTAAGCCACCAGATCACTTTAATACCAGCATTAAGCCATCAGATCACTTTAATACCAGCATTAAGCCACCAGATCAGTTTTAATACCAGCATTAAGCCACCAGATCAGTTTAATACCAGCATTAAGCCACCAGATCAGTTTAATACCAGCATTAAGCCATCAGATCAGTTTAATACCAGCATTAAGCATCAGATCAGTTTAATACCAGCATTAAGCCATCAGATCACTTTAATACCAGCATTAAGCCACCAGATCAGTTTAATACCAGCATTAAGCCATCAGATCAGTTTAATACCAGCATTAAGCCACCAGATCAGTTTTAATACCAGCATTAAGCCATCAGATCAGTTTAATACCAGCATTAAGCCATCAGATCAGTTTAATACCAGCATTAAGCCATCAGATCACTTCAATACCAGCATTAAGCCATCAGATCAGTTTAATACCAGCATTAAGCCACCAGATCAGTTTAATACCAGCATTAAGCCACCAGATCAGTTTAATACCCAGCATTAAGCCATCAGATCAGTTTAATACCAGCATTAAGCCATCAGATCAGTTTAATACCAGCATTAAGCCATCAGATCACTTTAATACCAGCATTAAGCCACCAGATCAGTTTAATACCAGCATTAAGCCATCAATCAGTTCAGTTTAATACCAGCATTAAGCCACCAGATCAGTTTAATACCAGCATTAAGCCATCAGATCAGTTTAATACCAGCATTAAGCCATCAGATCAGTTTAATACCAGCATTAAGCCATCAGATCACTTTAATACCAGCATTAAGCCATCCTATCAATTTAATACCAGCATTAAGCCATCAGATCAGTTTAATACCAGCATTAAGTCATCAGATCAGTTTCATGCCAGCATTAAGCCATCAGATCAGTTTGATACCAGCATTAAGCCACCAGATCAGTTTAATACAAGCATTAAGCCATCAGATCAGTTTAATACCAGCATTAAGCCATCAGATCAATTTAATACCAGCATTAAGCCATCAGATCAGTTTAATACCAGCATTAAGTCATCAGATCAGTTTAATACCAGCATTAAGCCATCAGATCAGTTTAATACCAGCATTAAGCCATCAGATCAGTTTAATACCAGGCATTATGCCATCAGATCAGTTTAATACCAGCACTAAGCCATCAGATCAGTTTGATACCAGCATTAAGCCACCAGATCAGTTTACTACCAGCATTAAGCCATCATTTCAGTTTAGTACCAGCTTTCTACGTGTTTAAGGCATCAGATTAGTTTAATACCAGCATTAAGCCATTAGATCAGTTTAACACAAAGCATAAAGCCATCAGATAAGTTTAATACCAGCATTTAGCCATCAGATCAGTTTGATTCCAGCATTAAGCCATCAGATCAGTTTCATACCAGCATTAAGCCATCAGATCAGTTTCATTCCAGCAGTAAGCCATCAGATCAGTTTGATACCAGCATTAAGCCATCAGATCAGTTTGATACCAGCATTAAGCCATCAGATCAGTTTAATACCAACATTAAGCCATCAGATCAGTTTAATACCAGCATTTAGCCACCAGATCAGTTTTATACCAGCATTAAGCCATCAGATCAGTTTCATACCAGCATTAAGCCACCAGATCAGTTTTATACCATTTATACCAGCATTAAGCCATCAGATCAGTTCAATATGAGCATTAAGCCATCAGATCAGTTTAATACCAGCATTAAGCCATCAGATCAGTTTAATACCAGCATTAAGCCATCAGATCAGTTTCATACCAGCATTAAGCCATCTGATCAATTTAATACCAGCATTAAGCCATCAGATCAGTTTAATACCAGCATTAAGTCATCAGATCAGTTTCATGCCAGCATTAAGCCATCAGATCAGTTTGATACCAGCATTAAGCCACCAGATCAGTTTAATACCAGCATTAAGCCATCAGATCAGTTTAATACCAGCATTAGGCCATCAGATCAATTTAATACCAGCATTAAGCCATCAGATCAGTTTAATACCAGCATTAAGTCATCAGATCAGTTTAATACCAGCATTAAGCCATCAGATCAGTTTAATACCAGCATTAAGCCATCCGATCAGTTTAATACCAGCATTAAGCCATCAGATCAGTTTAATACCAGCATTAAGCCATCAGATCAGTTTAATACCAGCACTAAGCCATCAGATCAGTTTAATACCAGCATTAAGCCATCAGATCAGTTTAATATGAACATAAAGCCATCAGATCAGTTTTATACCAGCATTAAGCACTCAGATCAGTTTCATACCAGCATTAAACCATCAGATCAGTTTAATACCAGCATTAAGCCACCAGATCAGTTTCATACCAGCATTAAGCCATCAGATCAGTTTAATACCAACATTAAGCCATCAGATCAGTTTCATACCAGCATTAAGCCATCAGATCAGTTTAATATGAGCATAAAGCCATCAGATCAGTTTTATACCAGCATTAAGCACTCAGATCAGTTTCATACCAGCATTAAACCATCAGATCAGTTTAATACCAGCATTAAGCCACCAGATCAGTTTCATACCAGCATTAAGCCATCAGATCAGTTTCGTACCAGCATTAAACCATCAGATGAGTTTGATACCAGCATTAAGCCATCAGATCAGTTTAATACCAGCATTAAGCCACCAGATCAGTTTCATACCAGCTTTCTACCTGTTTAAGGAACATCTATTCCAGGCAAAGTTTTTTGAAATAATGCCAAGGCAAAACATTTCTGTTCCAATTGCCGGTATTGAAATGAGTCATGTTTGGGTTAGGGTTAGGGTTAGGGTTAGGGTTATGGGTTAGGGTTATGGGTTAGGGTTAGGGTTAGGGTTAGGGTTAGGGTTAGGGTTAGGTTTATGGGTTAGGGTTAGGGTTAGGGTTAGGGTTATGGGTTAGGGTTAGGGTTATGGGTTAGGGTTAGGGTTATGGGTTAGGGTTAGGGTTATGGGTTAGGGTTAGGGTTAGGGTCATGGGTTAGGGTTAGGGTTATGGGTTAGGGTTAGGGTTAGGGTTATTTCCTGTGGTTATCAACCCTCTTCAGGAAGGCTAGGGTTAGGGTTAGGGTTAGGGTTAGGGTTAGGGTTAGGGTTAGGGTTATTTCCTGTGGTTATCAAGGTTAGGGTTAGGGTTAGGGTTAGGGTTATGGGTTAGGGTTAGGGTTATGGGTTAGGGTTAGGGGTTAGGGTGAGGGTGAGGGTGAGGGTTAGGGTGAGGGTTAGGGTTAGGGTTATTTCCTGTGGTTATCAAGGTTAGGGTTAGGGTTAGGGTTAGGGTTATGGGTTAGGGTTAGGGGTTAGGGTGAGGGTGAGGGTGAGGGTGAGGGTTAGGGTTATTTCCTGTGGTTATCAACCCTCTTCAGGAAGGCAGGCTCTGACAGGAGGGGTCAGCAGGGATCACACCTCAGTGGTCAA
>JAXIVH010000046.1:264288-271788 GCA_036785325.1 Urophycis tenuis | reverse complement strand
AGACTGACGTTAGACTGATGTTAGACTGACATGAGACTGACGTTAGACTGATGTTAGACTGACGTTAGACTGACATTAGGTTAGACTGACGAGAGACTGACGTTAGACTGACGTTAGACTGACATGAGACTGACGTTAGACTGACATTAGACTGAGGTTAGACCGACGAGACACTGACGTTAGACTGACATGAGACTGACGTTAGACTGACGAGAGACTGACGTGAGACTGACGTTAGACTGACGTTAGACTGACATGAGACTGACGTTAGACTGACGTTAGACTGACGTTAGACTGACATTAGGTTAGACTGACGTTAGACTGACGTTTGACTGACATGAGACTGACGTTAGACTGACGTTAGACTGACATGAGACTGACGTTAGACTGACGTTAGACTGACGAGAGACTGACATGAGACTGACGTGAGACTGACGAGAGACTGACGAGAGACTGACGTTAGACTGACGTTAGACTGACATTAGACTGACGAGAGACTGACGAGAGACTGACGTGAGACTGACGTTAGACTGACATTAGACTGACGAGAGACTGACGTGAGACATGTCGCCTCTGTTCTCCCAGGTGTCCAACACCCAGATATTTCAGATGCAGTTCCACACCGGCTTCATAGCCCCTGGCAGCACCACGCTGAAGTTCAACAAGTAATGACACTATGAATATCACCTCACACCTTGACATCATGTTACCCATGTGATGCAACAGTATTTTGTTTTCACATTTTCACTCTCGCTCTCTCTCTAATGCGCTCTCTCTCTCTCTCTCTCTCTCTCTCTCTCTCTCTCTCTCTCTCTCTCTCTCTCTCTCTCTCTCTCTCTCTCTCTCTTTCTCTGTCTCTCTCTCCCCCTCTCTGCGCACACATCCACACACACTCGCCCCTCTTCCCTGGACCCCCTTGCAGACCAGAGCTGGATGCGTGTGATGCTCCAGAGAAGTACCCCCAGCTGTTCCACGTGATGGTGGAGGTGGAGGTGGAGGCTACGGACAAGCAGAAGGACCTCACCCCCCCCTGGGAGCAGTTCCCCTGTAAGGACCTCAGCCCAAACGTACTCTTCACCTGTCACCAGGAGCACCAGGACGCCCTGGCTATTGCTGGTACTCACAGACACACACACACACACACACACACACACACACACACGCACACACACGCACACACGCACACACACACACACACACACACACACACACTCACAGACACACACACACACACACGCACACACACACACACACACACACACACACACACACACACACACACACACACACACACACACACTCACAGACACACACACACACACACGCACACACACACACACTCACACGCACACACGCACACACGCACACACGCACACACGCACACACTCACACACACACACACACACACACACACACACGCACACACGCACACACACACACACACACACACACACACACACACAGATTGATTAGAGTTTAGACACACACACACACACACACACACTGATAAAGGCCTGAAGGTACAGATCATCACAGATGTGCAGAACCACATGCAGTCATACAGAACATAATCTCAATCTTAATTCATATTTCTGTCCCTACAAGATGAGATGGAGGGGTTGGACCTGGAGGGTAAGACATTAGGACACAGCTGAGCACTAGTCTCCATCTGTAGTAAGCAGTGGAAAGTTCAATTTCAACTCAACCCAAAATAAGCGACAGTGAAAACATCAGTGTGGAGTGAGTGAGTGCCATAAACATGAGCAAATATATTCAATTTGATAATGTTGAAATTGGATCAGCCCTGTTATACAAAGTTATTTTATTTTGGCCTAACATTTTGACCTCCCTTGTACGGACTTTACTAAAAACGCCCTTCTAAATCAGCAAATATAAACATTAAAAAAAAAAATGTTTCTGTATCCGGAATGTGAGGCTGGGCAGAAGAAGTATTACAAAGTCTGAGGGATCTGGTCCAACTGTTCTGCCAAAGTAAACGATTCCCTCAAGATAAAGTCAGCCAATAGCCTACCAGTAGACTCCTCTAAATCCCCCCAAAACAAGAGACCAATCCTTGAACCAGTCGTGTCTGTATGTGTGTGTGTGTGTGTGTTAGCCTAGCAGTTAGCGCCCTAGAGAAGAGAGTGAGAAGACACTCCGTTACCAAGTAGACTGTTGCTGTGCAACACTGCAGTGTGTACCTCATGGTCACTCTGCCTCCTGCTGGCTCCCTTTGTCTCTTCCATCATGGATAAGCTATGTCTACCTTCTCCTCTTCATATCGTCCTCCCTCTCTCCTCTCTCCTCTCCTCTCTCCTCTCTCCTCTCTCCTCTCCTCTCTCCTCTCCTCTCTCCTCTCCTCTCTCCTCTCTCCTCTCTCCTCTCTCCCCCCTCCCCCCCAGAGCCAGGCCGGCCCCCCCGGTGGTCCGGAGGGGTCACGGGGTCACGGAGAGGAGAGTGAGCCCTCGGACGACGAGATGCTCTCCCTCTCCAGCCAGCAGAGCAACACCAGCAGCGCTGCCGCCAAGCCCTCGTCCACCTCCCCCCCCTCCTCCACCCCCTCCTCCACCCCCGCCGCCACCGCCGCCGCCGCCGTGGAGGCCGACCTCCTGGGTCTCGGTGGCGAGGCCGCCGACCTGGCCGCGCAGCCGGCGCCCGCCGCTGCGGCTAACGCTAACGCTAGCGCCAGCGCTGCTGCCGCCACAGACCTGCTGGGGGACCTGTTCGGGGCCCCGCCCTCTCCGGCCAGCGCCGCTTCCTCCGCTAAGTCCACGCCGCACAAAGTGGCGCCCAACGGAGCCTCGCCCGGACCCTCGCCCGGACCGGCAGGTGAGGGGGCGGAGCCGGGCGGCTCTGTGGGGGGCGGTTCTGTAGGGCCCCTTCTGGTTTATGAGGCCGGTGTTGTTTTGTTGTTTTTTGCCGAAGCAGTCGTCTTTGGTTCTGCCCGTATTAATATATTAATATGTTAATATATTAATATATTAATATATTAATATATTAATATAAATATAATCTCCTCCTCTCTGCTGCTCCTCCTCACCACTCACCTCCCAGGGTTCGATCCATTCGGAGCCACGCCCGTGTCCAAACCCCAGGAGCTGATGGGGTCTATCCTGGGACCAGGTAACGCACAGGCCGGACCCCTTCTCGCATGGTTCTCTCTCTCTGCCTCACCCATTATGGGTGAGGGACTCTTCTGCCTCCCCCGCTGCTCTCAGCATCCCCGTGTACACCTCCTGGTCTGCACCTGGAGGCCCCTCCCTCTGAGGGAGCTCATGGGCAGAGACCACAGCAGAGGTGGCGTTGGTGGTCCGGCATTTGCACAGCCGAATCCTGCAGTGGCTCACAGACACTGTTCACACCTGCTTCTTCACACCTGTCTGTGATCCCTCACACCTGTCTGTGATCCCTCACACCTGTCTGTGGTCAAATTACACAAGAATAATTTAAATGCCTAATATGACAGGTTTGTAGACTGCAAAACATTTTATCTGGCAGATTATTTCTGAATTTGATGGTAAAATCTATTTATTTAGCTTTTCTCAAATGTGCTACTGAGCTCTACGTTTTCCTAATTCCTAATGCATGAAACACAACCGGCTGTCAGCAGTGTTTCCCCGTGATGCCTGCAGATCATTCTAACACGGAATGTCTTCTGTCAAAACTCATTGGCTGGCTGTTCCCTCTGCTCTCTGATAGGCCGGAGTTCCCCAGTGCCTCCCACCACCCCGACGGTCAACGTCCAGCAGCAGAACGCCATGGGAGGCTGGGACTGGAACAAACCTGCTGCAGCAGGCCCAGGTACACACTCTACACACACACACACACACACACACACACAGACACACACAGAAACACACACAGACACACACACACACACACACACTACACACACACACACACACACACACACACACACTACACACACACACACACACACACACACACACACTACACACACACACACACACACACACACACACAGACACACACACACACACACACACACTACACACACACACACGCACACACACACACACACACACACACACACACACACACACACACACACACACACACACACACTCACACACACACACAGAGACACACACACACACAAGGTTTACATTTACATTCAGGGCATTTAGTAGACGCCTTTATCCATAGCGACTTACAAAGAGTACATTTGTCATAAGAATGTGAAACATTTAATCGCTGCTAATACAGTAAGAAAGTCACCAGAACAAGTTTCAAGCATTTCAATTGCTAGATTAACTATTGCTAGTATACAACATCTCTGGCTAAGTGCCAAATTACAAAGAGTGATTAAAGTGCCAAGACGTACAACAAATAAGAGCATGAGGGTAGGTAGGGTTATGCAGGGTTCAGATAAACTCTGAACAAGTGGGTTTTGAGTCTCTTCCGGAAGATGGGGAGCGACTCTGCAGTCCTGACATTGGCAGGGAGCTCGTTCCACCACTGCGGTTCCTCCTTTTAGTGATGGAGGTACCAGTCGACCAGCTGAGGTAGTTGAACGGAGTGCTCGAGCAAGGGCGTGGTGTTTCACTAACGCTTGGAGGTAGGTAGGGGCAGTTCTATTGACGGCTTTGTAGGCCAGTAGCATCGTCTTGAATTTGATGCTAGCCACTACAGGGAGAATTTGTTTCGGTTGAACACGAGGCGTGCTGCAGCGTTCTGGATCCACTGCAACGGTTTTATCGCGGTTGCAGGGAGTCCAGCTAAGAGCGAGTTGCAGTAGTCCAGGCGGGAGATGACAAGTGCTTGGGTGAAGAGTTGTGTCGCTTCCCTCGTGAGGAAAGGCCGGATCCTATGGATGTTGTAGATAGCAAATCCACAGGAGCAGGTCACTGCAGTGATGTTTGCAGTGCAGGACAGTTGGTTGTCGACAATTACACCCAGGTACCTTGCAGTCGGTGAGACAGATATTGTGATGCCCTCGACCGAGACCAGCAGGTCCCTGTGAGGACGGTCTTTCCCCGGTATGAAGAGACACACAACAAGCAAACACACACTGAGCACCGACCCAGCACTGCCCTCTACTGACATGTCTCAGGGGCACTTCATAGGGAAAATACAATGACCCACATACTAGAATGCTGTCTGTACATTACATGTTGCCTCCTGTAGGCCAATGGGTGAATAACAGCACCTCACCAAACCGCAGTGCGTAAACTGACCCAGGGTCTGTTTGACCGTGTTTACTTCCACCACAGTGGGCTTCGGGGTGGGCAGTCGCTCGGCCACCAGCAGCCCCACCGGCTCGGTGCACAGCACCCCCACCCACCAGGCCAAGCCCAACACCCTGGACCCCTTCGCTGACCTCGGCAGCCTGGGAGGTTGGTGGACCTATTTCCCACAGGGATCATTCAAGTATTTCTGTCTGTCTGTCTGTCTGTCTGTCTGTCTGTCTGTCTGTCTGTCTGTCTGTCTGTCTGTCTGTCTGTCTGTGTGTTTGTCTGACCAGCAGACACAGTAGAGTCAGACCAGTTGACATCATGTCATTTGTAGACAGTGTCAGCAATGATGAAACATTAAAGAAGGTCACCTTAGTTTTTCAGTGTTCCTCTCATCCCTTGTATTTTATTTATTTCAATCTTTCTCTCTCACCATCTCTCTTTTTGCTCTGTGTCTCCCCCCTCTGTGTCTCCCCCTCTGTGACTCCCCCCCTGGACTCCCCCTCTGTGTCTCCCCCCTGGACTCCCCCCCTGGACTCCCCCCCCCCCCCCCCCCCCCGCCCCAACAGGAGGCTCCGGCTTCTCCAGCAAGCCCACCACCCCGACGGGCAGCACGCCGGTCTTCCCGCCCATGGGCTCCCCCTCCAGACCCCCGCCCTCCCCGCAGCATGCGGGGGGCTGGGGGTCCTCCTGGCAGCCCGGGGGGGCCGGCGCCTGGCAGCACCAGGGCCCCGGACCCCAGCCCAAGCCCAGCCCCAGCCACACGCCCATGGCCCACGCCTCCCCCCAGAACAGACCCAACTACAACGTCCACTTCAACCCCCTGGGCGGAGGCTCCCCGGGCCCCGCGGGGCACAAGGCCCCGGCCGGGATGGGTGAGTCACGGGTCTCGGGTCAGGGGCGGTTCTGATGCCGGGGGCGTCGTCGCAGTGACACCTGGAGCGAGGCGACATGTAGGACACAAGGGAGGGAGGTGCGGTTCAGTCATCCTTTTTCACCCAGTCTGCAGCAAGATAATCTAATATTTGACACCATTCAATACCCACAGGGAGAGTTATGACAAATACACTGGTCACCTTTGTGAAAAATGTACATGTTCAAGTGCACCTGAATGTTTGGTCTATTTAATGACCGGCAACTCTCAGCAGACTTCAACACCCCTGAGATACATGGTATGACAACGTACATGGACGTCATGGAGATAACGGCCTCTCTCTCTCTCTCTTTCTCTCTCTCTCTCTCTCTCTGGTTGCCTCCCTAGCAGCTCCTAAACCAAAGGTGTCCAACGCCAACTTTGATGACCTGCTGTCTGGTCAGGGCTTCTGCGGCACCAAGGAGAAGAAGGGGCCCAGGACCATAGCTGAGATGAGGAAAGAGGAGATGGCCAAAGAGATGGACCCCGAGAAGCTCAAGGTACAGAAGTGCGCTCTGGAGGAGCGGCTCTCAAACTATTTCTACATGTACCAACATGTTTCAAGTCGCCCATTTCGGGGAGGGAGAAAACGATAATTGGCGTAAACATGAACATTACGTGGGTGGTGCATTTAGGTATCTAGATACCTCAGTTCAGTGAGGAACATTGGGCTTCTGTTTCCCTTGGGATTTTTGTCATTCATTGGAAAGATTTATCAAACTGATATGTGAGTATTCTGATTGAGTGTAATTTAATTAAGGTCCGATTAAGCTGATGTAACTTTTTTAAATGTTGAATCAATATTAAAACAAAAAAATAAGAATTTAAACATACTCCTGCAATCCTTCAGAGTACCCCAGGTGTCTGTACACCCATTTGAGAAACACTACGGTAGATTCCCACAACAAATCTAGATGTTCTTCATCACTACCAAATGGACCGTGTCAAGTCACACAGTGGCGTGCGACTCCTTGACTCTTTGACCCCCGACCTCTGCCCCCTCCCTGTGTGTCCCAGATCCTGGACTGGATCGAGGGTAAGGAGCGGAACATCCGGGCGCTGCTGTCCACCATGCACACGGTGCTGTGGGATGGAGAGACTCGCTGGAGGCCCGTGGGCATGGCCGACCTGGTGACCCCCGAGCAGGTTAAGAAGGTGTACCGCAAGGCAGTCCTGGTGGTCCACCCGGATAAGGTGCGTGGGGGGCCGGTGTGACTCCGAGGGGGGGGCGTTGTGAAGGGACTGGTAGGTTAGTGGGTGGTGGTATTCCTTAAATGATTTGGACTTGTCAACGGCGTTCCGAGGGTGATGTTTCCTTCAAAAGGCCGAACAGCGGAAGAATATTTCAATATCAGCTGATTACTTTGTTTAATGAAATATCATTATTGACAA